>CM031237.1:920919276-921019276 GCA_018340775.1 Taxus wallichiana var. yunnanensis
TACTCCATCCACCAACTTACTTTAGAGACACTTGCTCATTTTTTGTACAAGGCATGGTTGATGAGCTTGAACAATTGTTTCAAGCTTCACCCATATGTGAGAAAACTAAAATCTTGTGTAGTTATCCACTTACTAAGAGATGGTGCCAAAGTTTGGTCAATAAAAGAGGAGAAGAAGTTCCTAATCAACTTTGATAAAGTCACCCGGGAGTTGGTTGAGGAGATATTCGTGTTGAGATATATATCAAGATGATTAGTGTAACAACAGATTGATGAGTTTCATGATTTGAGGTAGGGAAATAGTACAATGATAGAATATGAGGGAAGTTTCTTGACCTCCTACAATACATGGACTACATTCGGATAAGAAGATTAAGATTCATCAATTTATTTAGGGTCTAAACTTGGATATTAGTGGAGTAATGTGAATGTATTGTCTGATCTTCTCCAGGGTAGTGTAGAAGGCATGTATCATAGAGAAGAACAAAGGAAATATCCAATGAAATGAAAAGGATAGAGCACACATTCAAAGGCTATACAAAGAAGTGCATCTAGGGGTACACCACCTCTTCCTAGGGGTGGATTTAGACCACCAGTTTAGACACCCTGACTGTAGTTTCAATAGTAGCATCGTTCTTAGCCTTTTCATGGGGCACATAGAGATAGAGGAAAAGGTACCTAGTTTTAGGGGAATTCCAGAGTTTAGGGTCGATAGGGACATAATATTAGGCTATCCCGGTCCACAACCGTCATACGGGTAGGGCTTACATGGTCCAATGCACCGATCTTATGAGGTACAAGTGGTATAGGCTTGGCTAAGAGACAAGGAGGACACTACTTTACTTGTGGGGATCCTACAAACCATAAGAAGAATTTCTCGTAGAATATTGTATAGAATAAAAAGGGAAATCCCTGCATCCGAGACTACAATAGGAGATATGGGCAAGGAAAATAGAGTATATGCGACGGTAGATAATCACTAAGAAGAGAACTAGACCACACCGATTGAGGTAGTAGGTAGTATTATTGTAGTCCCTATTTCTATTTTGTTCAAATTTGGGTCTTCTAACTCTTTCATATCTCCTAGATTATAGGATCAATTTAGGTTGGTGGAAATTAGGCGGTGGTTCATACCGGGAGGTTGAGTTGGATTTGAGCCAAATTTTTATTGAGCATGATGATTAAAGAGTTTTTCCTAAATTTAGGTTTTCACCACCACATTTTATCCAGAGGATCCTCACCGAGAAACACCGATCTAATATCTTCTCAGAATAATTTGTAGTCAATTCTAAAGCATGGAGAAAAATTAAAATATTTTTTTGACATCTTGTTTACAGGAATCAAAGCTTGTTTGTAAAATTTATGGCCCACTAAAAATTTTCGTGCAATCCTGCAAAATTTGGGACTACGCACATGTTGAACGCGTGTCCACTCGCCAAGTGAACAACTTGAAATACAACACATGGAAAATATTGGTGACAGAGAAAATTTGTTTTGGAAACCTAATCTTTGACACTCGGTGATGGATAGGTGGACCCCACTATTTACTGGTTGTGGGCCCTCAGCCAGGTTCAACACACTTGATTATGGAGGGGTGTCTTGGCCTCCATCATTTCATATTATTCAAGCAGATCCATCATATATATTTTCCTTGTATGACCATCGCATGAAGCATGTGGGACTAATTTGTTAGGACAATTAAATTAGCCACATATGCTAAATGCCACGCATTTTCCAATATATACTTTTGCCACACATTACTTGCCAAATACCATGCATATTTTGCTATTATTCCTCCAACTATTCGATGCATCAAATTAAATCCCAAATATTAAGAAATTTATATTATCCTTTGTAAATTCTATGCAATACCAATAATCCTTCTATGCATACACCAAGCTTAGCACTTAAACCTAGGAGGACTAAGTCAAATGGCTCTTAAAGCCAACACTCCACGTCAAAAGTTAGCCTATAAATTACCCAAACCCACCTAATTGCTAGAAATGTGGGAACAATCCCATGGGAGGAACCTAAGGAGGTGGATGCATGGGATTTGAACCTCTATCATCCCATGCAAAATGATAGGTTCCTAACCATTGAGCCAACCACTTGGTAACTAATGTAAAAGGAGGTATTTTGTATTTGAACAGGCATTCGGGACTGTGTAAAAATATTAAAACATTCATAACTTGATCTCAGAGTGAAATTTTGAGGAGATGTAAAAAGAAACCCCTACTATTTTTTACAGAGGAATACTATGAGAAGGTCATAATTTCATAGAATTCTATGTAAATATTTTTTTTCAATATTTTAATTGATTGGTACCATTTAACTAGACCCGGAGACGTAGGACTCAAGCGTCGAACTCTGTTATCACACCTTGTGTCGAATTTCTAGTGAATTATCTTCATTTATCTATATTTTTATAGTACTTGTAGGTTTTAATATTTTATTAAAAATATAAAAAGTTCGTAATCGCCTAATTTTAAATCGAAAATCAATACAAAGCAAATTTTGTTGTGTGAACAATTGCTAGTTAAAATTGACTTTCGATCAAAATTTGACCTATGAGTTCTTCCCATATGATCATGATGGAATGGCTCACATCTCATTGAGCTATTGGATTGCTACCGTAATGTCATTGTGTTCCATGATGACCTTGGTGTAGAGGCAATGTGACATGGATACAGAGACCACTTTATATCCATAATATCTCCTCCATGTTGCTTAAGCAAAGCATGCAAAAGGGTTTTTAGATATTTTCCATCATGGTTAGTGACATGATTGGAAGATGAGTCTTCATAGACATTACTATATGACTACCATATCCTTCATGATTTTTTAGATGTGTTCCCTAGTGATTTTCCAGAATGCCACCTCGTTGTGCAAATTAACTTGCAAAAATTAGTATGTTATTCATTAATATACAGTCATTTAATCATCAAACCAAGGGATGTTGACTTTCAATAGTGTCGTGTTGTATACACATTAACATGTATTTAGGAGGTAACTAAATAAATTGGTGTCACTACAATTCTCGAAACAAACTTAATACAGATCGGAAGTAAATGTTATGGCTAAGATAAATCATGTAAAATTTGTTACCAAAATATTGTGTAACATTATTAAATAAAATGTAATATTATTAATAATGAGTTTATAGAACTCATATTAATAATATAGTTGTAATATTTTTATTATTGGTGAGTTGTGAGAACAACTCACGTAGTTATTTTAGTGTGAGAGATATCCTAGAGATTAGCTAGAGATATATTAGGAGATAATGTTGAGAGATTGTAGGGATTGAAGATGAGTGTTGACTCCACCATTGTAGGAGATCAAACACTATATATGTAACCTCTATCAATATCAATAATTATCCTAAATGAATTCAATTTCTATATTATTATTATTCGGTGTTTTATTGCGCTTTTATCAAAGGTGGTATCAGAGCGGGTTACCTATGCAGAAAATATTTTTTTATTTGAGTGCTCCTTTGTGATTCATCCATGAGTGGCTCAGCATTTTATTTGTGATGTACTCCTACATATATGTGTATGTGGATCGATTCACATTACAAGTATTCACTTGACTATATAAAATAAGGCAGATGGTATTCGTATTTATCTATATTTGTTTGGTTGCATCTCAAAGTAGATCTCAGTTGCTATATCAGCCGAGTTTGATGATATTGGTTTTGCATTAGTTATGAGAATCAACCTATGAATTAGATCTTGCATTGGATCAGACTGTCCCATCAGTGTTCAAATCCCATGAATTGTAGAAATTTTTGTAGTGCATTTCATTCAAGGATTCAATCAATTCAAAGGATTCATGTCAAAAATTACTATTAGGAGAGCTTGTTAAGGTGTCTGGATATGCAGACTCATCACAGTGAAGCTAGATCAGACACGTCCCCAACACAGCCACACGTGGAAGGAGACGGTCAATGTTGAAGACTCTGTAGTTTTGATGTACAAATTTGTCTACGCGTATTATTTGTGGAACAAGATAATTGTATTTGTTCTTCTTGTATATATTGTGTGCCCCTGCCCCTGCCCATGTAATTCATTCTTCTCTCCATTGTTCAATCTTGCGTGAGCTGTCATACACCATATCTCTTCGGTATATCAACAGTCTGAGAATTTGGTTTTGAATAGAACAATTGTGATGGTTTTTTCCTAAACGTGAGCTCTCCAAATGCATACGCCTCTCACATGTGCATCATCCAAGATTGAATTATCAAATTCACTACAAACTCATATACCTCTTGTACGTGCTCACATCTCCTCAATTTGATGGATCCACTTTTGGCACCAATAACCCATCGTACATGTCATTTTTCATTCCATTCAAAGTGTCGTATAATGGTATTACTTGGGTCTTTTTAAAGATATAGTTGTCTCCCTATTAGTAGTTCAGTTTTGTTTATTATCTTCACTTAGAAAGTCTTTTAAGCTTCAAGTTCATTCGGTATTTTAGGTCTTTCAATAGTAATAAACATTTGTCTTGTTCAAGGTTTTGTAGTTTATATAGTCTTCTTTTTCAATAACTCGGTGGTTATGTATTTGTAATTGTTTGTTACAACACATAGACCCATATTCAAGTTACCGAATAATACATAGATTTTTAGTAGTATTTCATTTTGAATCTCGTTGTCGTATTATTCAAGTTATTAAGATTTGTTTGTGTCAAAATAGTGTCTATAGTTAAAAGGATAAAAAAATTGAGTCATTGTTCATGTCGTCAAAGTTGTAGTAGTCTAGTCAAAAGTGTCAGAAAATAAGTTTTAAATGTCAAAAAGTCAAAGAGTCAAATATTGTAAAAATTAAAAAAATTGCCTTACGGGTGCATTTCTGGTGTTACCCGATGTCTAATTTTTGGGAGAATAAGATGAATAATATTGCAGTTCTAATGATATTTTTGATGACTTCAAAGAAGGAAAATATGCAAGGGCGCTACCCCAAGACCCTCGGAAGGGGCACTACCCTTGATCCTATTGGGGCTTCCTCCCTCAAACCCCTGATTTGAAATTTCAGAACCAAAGAAAAGATTTGAGGGGAAGACGCATCGATAAAAGGTGATGTAAATTTGAGCTCCGTGGTTCAATCTATCGAGTAAGTAGCGACATCATTGGAGGACGGAGGTAAAGGAGGCTGGAGATCAATCAATGACCTCTTGTTAGTCACCAATGATGGGGCCACATGAAGTTGTGGTGACAGGATGTTTGTTTTCTTTTATTTCATATTTCGAGTATGGTTTCAGAGTTACTATTTAAATAAGTGAAATGTTTACATTGAGGGGGGGAACTAGAACATGGTCTCAATGTTCAATTTACCCTCTATTTATTTTGTATTCAGAATCGTGGTTCCTACATGATTCCCTAAAGGAAAGACATAGTGGAAAGATGAAGCACAAAGGAAAAGCAACAATATGATATTTGGGTTGTTGGTTGTCTATAAAACCTTCCTTTGTTTAAGGTTTTTGGTTGTCCTCAAAACCATTCTTTGTTTAACATTATTGGTTGTCTTACAAAACCATCCAAATCATGAGCACACATGGGTGAAAAACTATAGAAGGAAGCATGATTATTTTTTCTACCTTGTCAACATTAGGGGAGTCTATATTGGGAATTAATAATGTTAACAATAGGGGAGTGAATCTTACCAAAATATTTGTAACATTATTAAACAAATTGTAATATTATTAATAATGAGTATATAGAACTCATATTAATAATATAGTTATACATGTTTTATTGTTGGTGAGTCATGAGAACAACTCACATAGTTATTTTAGTGTGAGAGATGTCCTAGAGATTAGCTAAAGATATATTAGGGATAAGTTTGAGAGATTTTGTAGCATCCCAAATTTCTAGTAAGTTAAATTAAATATTGTTACATCTAATCGTGATTAGACGTGATCATCATTGTGTGTAATAATTCATTTCGTTCATCATGTCATGACCCACAACTTCGGGCACGGGGCATGACAATACTGAATGGGTAACCCCGAACCCACCTTGATGATCCTTCCTAAACATGATTAGGCCTTGATTGTTGGTAAAACGGTTTATAAACGATAACAAATCTTTCAGCTTATTTGTATTTTGGTTATTTTGTTTTAATAGGTTTAGTCGCTTTTGTTTTGTTTGAATTTTATAATGACCGTAATAATAATTGCTTCGTTTTATTTGACAATGCTATGTCAAGCCAACTTTATGAGAATATTTGAATTATTATTTATAGACTTGGTGATTTTTGTTTATTGGAATGTTTCGTATGGAATGTGGAAATTCAAATAGTTATTATTATAATATGTTGTTAGTAATATGTGGACTTGTATTATGATGATTAATTTCAACTTAACCATTAAGTTGATAACAAATTAAATATAAATAAATAAAAATTTAAAAAAATTACAATATTAATTTGTAAAATTAGCAATATATATTCTAGAAGGATTTGGCATGTAATTCAAAATTTATATATATATATATATATATTAATATTTAAAATTCATGGGTTTCATAAAGCAAAACATCTTCACATAGCACAAGTATGTGGCATGCATTAATGCATGTGCCAACATTGGGAAGCCCAAAAATTCTCGAATATGTTGCCCAACTATAGTTTCTTTCATTATATTTGTTTCTTTTATTTCTCCTTGTCTATTTTCATCCTTCCCTTCTAGGATACCTGCGTGAGTTTTGGAGGAAGGAAAGATTCAACTTGTTGGAGCTAGAAGAGTAAGAGGTTTCGATTCTGGGTTTACTTCAAGCATGAATATCTTCTCCCTTCTCTGCTGCATTATTTGTAAAAAATGAGGAAATACACATTCTGTTTTAATGGTAATCAAAGGAATTTGTGGATAGCTTTTGATTTAATTGCTTGGAGATGAAAGATGAAGAGGAAATTGATGGATTTTGTATTCTCTTAAGTTTTCTTTGTGTGGTTTTAGCTAAAAGAAGATGGGGGTTTTGGGTTTTGATCTGCAAAAATAAAAATAGAATGAAAGTTAAAATTCCTTCTCTACACTAAAATAAATTGTACCAAAAAAGAAAAGAGTTGGGTTTTTCCTGTACGTGAAGATGGCAAAAATTTTTGTGAATTTGTGTGTTTCAAATTGATTTGTTCTTGTGGGTTTTCATTTTTGTTAACAGAAATTTGATTATGTTTTCTGTAAAAATAAATTCGATACCCAAATTGATTTGGGTATACAGTTCGATTTGCATACATGAATCAATTTGGGTAACCAAATCAATATGGATATGCAACTAGTTGGGGTTTTGTATTTGTTTTCCTTCTTGTTGTTATATGCAGGTCTGATTTTTAATTTATTGAGATATTTTGAATGAAAATTTGTGGATGTCAAAGCTCTTGCATGGGGTTGCATTTTCAATATTTTTTTTTACTATGGGCATCTCAATTGGTTCATGTATAAATGAGGTTGTGTTGTTATGTGTGAATAACTTTAAAAATGGCATTTATCCTGTAACTTCCAAATTTCTTGCAATATGACTTGGATTTTGCATGGCTATGAAAAAGAAATTGTTTGTCTTGGTAAGGCCGTGACAACTTGACCAAGTTGTACCAAGGAGTAATTGGTGGCATGATTGGGTTTAATATAATGATATTTTATGAAAGAAATTATTAGTTGTTCTTTTACTAGAAAGAGTATGTTTAAATGATGTAATCATGGTGCTGCTATATTGTTTTGTTGGGCTGTTTGTTTACCAGAAAGAACATGTTTAAATGATGTAATCGTGGTGTTTTTACATTGTTTAGTTGGGCTGTTCATATATATAAGAAAAATGTGTTTTGATTGTTTGGAAAGGAATATATTGTACGTTTTATAGAGCTTCTCATTAACTCGGAATTAATATGTTTTATTTCTCTTGTTAATGATGTTCTTTGACATTTTATAGAGCTGCTCATTGACTGAAAATATTATGTTTTATTTTATTTGTTAATGATGTTCTTGTTAGTGCGTAATCACAACACCCCCAAATGGCCTTGTTGTGAGTTGGGAATTGCATTCGGTGTGATTGCACAACATGGGACCATCTCTAAAGTTGTGGGACTTGTAAAATTTAGATGGACCTCTGGAGAAAGAAGGTTCTTAACTAATCTACTAATCTAACCATTCCTAAACCGGGAGAGAGAGAGAGAGAGAGAGAGAGAGAGGGTGAAAGAGCCTACACTAAGCGGTGATACACCAGAAAAGGAAGTGTGAGATACTCTATTGAGGGAGAATGAAACAGAGGAAAAGGAAGATGGGAAGGTTAGATAGAAGTGACACAAACCCATATCCAAATCCATGATCAAAACTCCATGAAACACAACACCCTACACCTACAAATGTGAAATACATGCACAAAAAAATTTGAAAGGGAGAGGCATAGGGAAACAAAAAACAATGCAAAGGGTTGAAGAAACACCACAAAAACACATTTTATTTGCTCTATATGGGTGCACATGACCATTACATTCTTGCTCAGAGGCACAAATATGCTTGTCAGGCGTAGGAGAAGGTTTTCAACTCAAAATGGAGTCGGAAAAAAAATTTTTTGATAGAGTTTCCCTACACCCAAATGTCTCTCCTTCTCAAATGAGAAGTGTTACAATATATAGAAGTTTAGAACAATGAAAAAATAGAGAGAAAGGAGGAAAATGGACCCTGTTTTGAGAATTCAACCACCCACCATTAATGCCCACAAATCCACCTATAATTTGTCAAATATGCCTCTCCATGTCTACTTTTAGCATGTTGAGAAGGAAGAATAGTGAATCAAATCAAATCTGGGTTGTTGAAACAATCAGATCCCGTATTGATGGCTTGAAAGATGTTTTCCCATTTTTCACCCACCAACACCTGCTAAAAATGATATTTTATGCTTCCATGGCATAGAGGAGGTCGAGATCTTTCCAACAGTGCCAAATTTGTTGGGTTTCGGGCACTGGGTCAAAAGATATGTCTATTTGAATGTTTCAGTTGGGTCCATACAAAAATGGTGAAAACCAGTTAGCAGAACGGGTCCGCAGGCCCAAACTCACTTTGTGCCTTTTGGCACCAAAATAAAAATGCAAAAATCACCCCACAGCCCCACAATTCACTTTTTGGAAAAAAATCATCTTTGGGCCCGATCCACATTTTCCATTTGGGAAAAATCACTCCAAGGCCCACACCCGCATGCAATTGAGGCTTGACACGTGGCTCCCCTAGGCGTCGGTGGAGGTGCGCTCATTTTTTCACTTTACACCTTCTCGGGGCAAAAAAGTTCAAATTTTCCTCCACAACCCACCTTCCCACTTTGAATTTTCAACATGGACACGTGTCCCTTTGTGGGCCTTAGGAATTTTTATTCATTTGGCTTTAAGATCCCCATGAGGCTTGGGGCCCAAAATTCACTTTGCGCCCTATTTGCAAAAAGCACAAAAGTTCCAAACTCCCCAGACCCCAACCCACTTTTACTTTGGGAAAATTTCCTCTTCGGGCCTCGCCGCCCACATTTTCCATTTGGGAAAAATTTCTCAAAATCTCCACTACACCCCACCTCTCCGCATTGGCAAAAATCCTTAAAAACTCTCCCGGCCCACTTTTGGGCAAAAATACCTTCCAAGGCCCATTAGCCCATAACTTGCAAAATATGAGGAGTTAGAAGGACTTCTTTATATTTTTGGAAAGGGGAAGAAATTTCCCACCTGATGAAGATGCTTTTAGGAAACCTTAAGTGCTTAGAATATCTAAAAATTTGATTGAAGCACTAAAGGAGGGAAAATGGGTGCAATTAACCAAAAATAAGCATGAGCTTATTTTGGATAACAATTTGGCAACTCATAGGGGACATCTTCCTACTAGATGAAAATATCAGTGGCCTTGAAGCATCCATTGGGCATGGAGTTCTACTGGTAAACACAAATCTGATCTTGAACTTTGAAAATCTGATCCTTGAGCCACTTGGAAACCACTTGAAATTGGGGCTGATCTCTCCAAATGCCATTTTCAATGCACTGTGCAAGAGAAACAAAACACCACAACACACTATGTAAAAATTGGAAATCATACACACCCCAAGTGGGATATGCAGAGTGTGCACAAGAACTTCTTCTACTGAAAGCAAACCTACCTACTCTATTTTAACGAGAGAGAAAGAGAGCTCAAACAAATCCTGCAACTGGCAGGGAGAAGTAGCTTCCTTTCTCAAAAGGGGCAGCCATGCAAATGATTTGACACTAAATATGGCTGCTTGCATGAGTGAAAAACTGACTATAAGCTGGTCCTCCACCCAAATCATCAAGGTGTCAACTAGAAACAAGACAAATACCTCTTTTAGTTGCTCTGTATTTGGATTGAAGAGGTATTGCAGCTGATCCTTGGTACTTTGAAACTCATCCTCATGCTCAAAAGTAAGCATGACTGGTTTTGGCTTCTCCCTTGGCTCCAATGAAGCCAAGTACCTATTGGGCAAAGGTCTGATCCTTTGAATTTTCCCACTATTCTGATATTTAACTCCAAGAATGGAGTCTTCTGGCAGATCTTCTTGGATGGATGGTGTGGAAGAGATGATGACATCCTCTTGCTCTTTCCTTTCCTCCTCTTGTGAAGAACATGGAAGATTCATGTCTTCCAACCTTGGTTCCAGAGGGTTGTTGTGAAATGTAGGTTGTGTCCTTGAATGCTCTCCTTCATGGCAGTAGGATCATGTACTTGGAAGGTGGATGATGGAGGAGAAAATGATGTGATCTCCATGGGCTCTTCTCCATCAAAGCAATCCTCCAAGTCAGACAGATAATCTACCTCCTTGTTGTCCTATTGCATGTGCTTAACCTCCTCCATGGTGTCCTCTTGATTTGAAACTTGCTCACCATGGTTCCCCTCATCTTCAAACATGAAGTTTGAAAGCTCAAACTCTTCTTCAACATTAGGTTTGAAGGGGATGAAGTGGGAGGAAGAACTGAAGGTTCTTCTATGGCCTACTGCTCTATACTTGAAGCCTCTTGAACTATATGGTTCTCCTCCATTATGGATTCATCAATCAAATCAGGCCCTTCAAATGAAAGAAAAAATCTTCAACAATGCTTTCTTCATCAAGTGGCTTTAACTCTGATTTGATCTCTTCCAGTTGCTCCTTTTCAATAGGGACTTGAGCTGATTGTTCCTCTCCTCAATGATTGTGTGCATTGGATCTTTGATCAACATTTTCTTCAAATAAAGTGCCATTATGGGCACTACATTCAGAGAAAATTGATTGTTGATCTTCTTCCTCTTGCCCTTGTTCTTCTTCTACTACAAACTCAGCCTCATCCACCACTAGCTCTTCAACCCTGACCTCCTCTGTAGGCTTAACCATCAAGGGGATCTTTGTAAACCCAAATTTGGAACCCAACTCTTCATTTTCTATCATTTCTTTTTCTATTGGGATCCTCTTCTTGTTCTCCTTGACTAGATTCTTGAGTTTCTTCTCCCAACATGGATTTGGGAAAACAAGAGGAGTGGTAGGTTGAGATTCAACCAGTTTTGTTGTTGTTTGTGGTGGAGAGGGAAGTGGAACTTCTTGTTTCTTTGGAGGGAATGACTGCTTGGAAGGGAAAAGGGCAGAAGAATTAAGATGAGATGGAAGACTAGGAGATGGAGAAGGGAAATCAACACTTGGGGAAGCAGATGGGAAGCTTGACTCTTGACATTGTTGAAATGATATTGATTGAGAAAGAGGAAAAGAAAAGCTATGAGGTGGTGGACTTACCCATTGACAAGGTTGTCTTGTATCCAACTCATAAGCCTCAATCTCCTCAACTCCATTGTGCAAGTTGAGGTAGTTTCAACCATGAATTCAAGCTTCTCCTGAGGGCTGTAATGTCTTGGAAAAGGGCCTTCCCATGGACAAGGTGCCCTGCAACCAATCCTAAATGCCTTCATTTGTGTTATAGCCCTTGATGAACCATGTTAGCCTCCATTTTTTGAATCTTCTCCAATAGATCAACATTCTCCATTTGAACTATTTCATTGTATGCATACCCTTGTTCTTGATAAGCTCCATAGCCAAACTAGTTTTGGAAATGCTCATATGGGTAAGCATGATCATTCTGGATGTGATCATAATGAAACCTTGATCTAGAGGTGTTATGAAATACATTGAGGTGGATCTGCATTGTTGTTGCTAAGTGCAAGTGTGAATTCCAAGATGGAAATGAAGTCATGATTATACAACCTCATGGAATGGAAGAAAATGAAATATGTGGAAGAAAATGAATGAAAATGGATGGAAAAAGGTCTGCAACTTTAGAGATTGGGTTGTTGACTAGATGGAGTCACCAGATGTGCTTTGCATGTGCCTCCAAAGGCTGAATCTCACCAAGAACACATCAACTTGATGAAATGAAGTGGTAAGGTGCTTCAAACCTATCCCACCAGGTGTGCCAAAATTGTTAGTGTGGTCACATGGTGGTTTAAGATTCATTGTTGATAATGAGACACCTTGAAAGATGAGAAAATCTAACCTCAATGTCCCATTGAGCATGCCAAAATTAGTAGTTCGCACACGGTGGTTTAAGATTCACTGTTGATAATGATACACCTTGGAAAGATGAGAAAATATAACCTCAATGTCCCACCGGCATGCCAAAACTGTTAGTGCATAATCACAACACCCCGAATGGCCTTATTGTGAGTGGGGCATTTGGTTTGATTGCACAACATGGGACCATCTCTCAAGCTATGGGACTTGTAAAACTTGAGATGGACCTCTAGAGAAAGCCAGTTCTTGCTTCCTAATCTACTCCGCCACAAGCTACTCCAAAGTGCAAGAAAATCTAAATAATCCTAATCTAACCATTCCAAGGAACCAAGAGAGAGAGAGAGAGAGAGAAAGAAAGATCCTACACTAAAGCGGTGATACACCAAAAAAAGGAAGTGCAAGTGAGATACTCTATTGAGGGAGGATGAAACAGAGGAAAAGGAAGATGGGAAGGTTAGACAAAAGTGACACAAACCCATATCCAAATCCATGATCAAAACTCCATGAAACACAACACCTTGCACTCTGTAAATGTGAAATACATGCACAAAAAATATATTTGAAAGGGAGAGGCATGGGGAGACAACAAAATAATGCAAAGGGTTGAAGAAACACCACAAAAACACATTTTTATTTGCTCTATATGGGTGCACAAACCATTACATTTCTGCTTAGAGGCACAAATATGCTTTCTAGGCATAGGAGAAGGTTTTTAACTCAAAATGGAGTCGGGAAACAAATTTGACAGAGTTTCCCTATGCCTAGAATGTCTCTCCTTCTCAAATGAGAAGTGTTACAATATATAGAAGTTTAGAACGATGAAAAAAATAGAGAGAAAGGAGGAAAATGGACCTTGTTTTGAGAATTCAACCACCCACCATTAATGCCCTAAATCCACCTATAATCATCAAATATTCCTCTCCATGTCTACTTTGGCATGTTGGAGAAGGAAGAATAGTGAATCAAATCAAATCTGGGTTGTTGAAACAATCAATCCTCGTATTGATGGCTTGAAAGACGTTTTCCCATTTTCACCCACCAACACCTACTAAAAATGATATTTTATGCTTCCATGGCATAGAGGAGGTCAAGATATTTCCAACGGTGCACCAAATTTGTTGGGTTTTGGGCACTGGGTCGAAATATATGTCTATTTGAATGTTTTGAGTCGGGTTCGTACACAAAAATGGTGAAAACCAATTAGCAGAATGGGTCCACAGGCCCGAAACTCACTTTGTGCCTTTTGGCACCAAAATACAAAATGCAAAAAAAATACCCCATAGCCTCGTAATTCACTTTTTTTGGCTTTTTGGCAAAAATCATCCATTTGGGAAAAAATCACTCCAAGGCCCACCGCCCACATGCAATTGAGGCTTGACACGTGGCTCCCTAGGCATCGGTGGAGGTGCGGCTCATTTTTTCACTTTACGCCTTCTCGGGGCAAAAAGTTCAAATTTCCTCCAATGACCCACCTCCACCTTTTTGACTTTTCAACATGGACACGTGTCCCTTTGTACGGGCCTTAGGCATTTTTCTTCATTTGGCTTTAAGATCCCATGGGCTTGTGGGCCCAAAATTCACTTTGCACCCTATTTGCAAAAAGCAAAAAGTTCCAAAACTCCCATGAGACCCTCCGGTCCTCTTTTTGGCATTTGGGAAAATTTCCTCTTCGGGCCCATTGGCCCTGCATTTTTCCATTTGGAAAAAAAATATTCTCAAAATCTCCCACTACCCCACATGGCAAAAATCCTTAAAAACTCCCGCTAGTTCACTTTTTGGGCAAAAATACCTTCCAAGGCCCGTTGGCCCGTAACTTGCAAAATATGAGGAGTTAGAAGGACTTATTTATATTTTTGGAAAGGGGAAGAAATTTCCCACCTAATGAAGATGCTTTCAGAAGCCTTTCATGCTTAGAATATCCCACTAAAGGAGGGAAAATGGGTGCAAGTAAGCTTGAGCTTATTTTAGAATATGATGAGTTTCTCATGATAAAACAACATTAATATCTTTCATATTTTATTAAATAATTGCATCGTAAAAATGGAGGCAATATTCATGCCGCACATTTTGAACTCGACATCATAGTACTACTCCGAGTCTTACAGACAATTAGCCGTCACATTCGGATATGCGGAAACTCATGTCTTGAGAAGTTTTATCATAGCATGGATCTAAATGAGTTACTTGGATTTCAATTTGTAGAAGGATGATATCCTAGAATTTTGACTGAATTTATTGGGATCATGGACCCATTGTTAATATTCAAACCTCACTATGTGAGAGTTATAGTATCGCTTATATATTTTTCCTTAACAAAGATATGTAGTTTATTTTTTTAATAAAGAGATGATTACTTTGTATGAATAATATCTCAATATGAGTAAATGATAAATACTAGAATTACGAGGTCTTACTTATCATAAATTGTTAAATATATTTATTTGATATTTACCAATGTATGAAGCCGAAAAATTGGACAATTATTATAACATTCAATTGTCTTTTAATTTCTAAAGTAAATAGCTATTTAGTGTCATAGTTGATTGGAGGAATAATTAGATATATATTAATATATATATTTAATTCGGCCTTTCAAAAAACTTGACATTAATTTTTTAAGATTATAAAGCCTAATTTTTAGAGGATGAAAGAGTATAATTATAGAAAGGTAATTCAAGGTTAAAAACCGAACATCAGGAAAAGAGAAACTAGATAGGAAGGTAATTACATGAAAAGATCCATTAGGCATATTAAGGGATAAGTACATACGGAATGCTGAAATAGTTACATTTCAGCATAATGAATGTACTCATCTCATAATGATCCTAATTGGCCTTGGCATCTATCTCAATATAAACTCTTGCAAGATAAGTTTAATTGGAAATAAAGTAAATACAAACTATAAGATCTAGATAACAGTGAAAGGGATGGTTGTGAGCTGGCGGAAGCCATAAAACTCATAAGACTAGTGTGTTGTCTTGAGTTTAGCCATATAACTCGCACAAAGGGATAACTTTGGCCAAAGTAATCCATTGATTGTTGTGCATTGTCTAATCACCTAGTCCTCCAATTAAAAAAATTATCATAACTCCGATCATTGGATATTGAACACCGAACATGAGGTAGGAAATGGTCGGATACCGGAATACGAAGTCAGGAAACTAGCTGCGTGGTAGACCCAAGGACTTTCACATGGTTCCCATGACTTGATAAAGGTTGAGCCGAAATGCTAGTAAGCATTTTCACTCAAGTAGTGATGAAGGGAGATCATGGAGATCTAAAAACACCCTTCTCATCCGCACATGGCTTACATGGATGTTGTCAGATAGATCAAAAGAACAAATCTGATTTAATGAATTTGATTAAATTAATATATACGATTATAGCTTTGTAATTTGTTTTTATGTTTTAAAAAAATTTCCTCATTTTCCAGCTCTTGTAATTTTGAGTGTTACAGATTTTAGGGATTGAAGATGAGTGTTGACTCCACCATTATAGGAGATCAAACACTATGTATGTAACATCTATCAATATCAATAATATCTAGAATGAATTCAGTTTCTATATTATTATTATTTAGTGTTTTATTGTGCATTTTTTATCAAAATCATAATGAAGATAAAGAAATGAATTTCCGCTAATGGGTAAGTGCATGGAGATGGCAGACAAAAAAGGGGGTAAAAAGGAACACATTTTTCCCAAATCGGATAAACCTTAACTTCATCAAATAATTCAACATGCCTATGCTCAAGATTTGAAAAAGTGATAATAATAAGTACCGTAGATATTGGAATCTAATTTCTAAACTACTATTTTTTTTAAAATGGTTTAGATTAAGAGGGTCAAATGTGGTGTGCACACAAAGTATGTCTATTTTTGTGTCAAAAAGATAAAAACCTATTTTGTGTGCGCCCGCCCTCTCCCCCATTTTTTGAGTTCTATAAATTTTATTTTAAATCCCTTCTAAGAAAGTTATTTAAGTCCATGTACGAGGTTCCATTAATTTTTCATAATTTTTGGATGAATATATAATTTTTTATTAATTTTCAAAGTGCACATATCCCAAAAATGAAATATTTGTGTGTGCACCCCCATAAATTTGAGAAAAAAGTCATTTTTAGTTTTCTTATTTTGAGTGTGTAGAATGGAGTTTTAAAAAAACCACTTTAAAAAAACAAATTGTATGAAAAAATCATAGATTGTGCACCAAAATGTATGCATAGGTTTTTGCAAGAAAACAAGGTAACAATAAAATAAATTATGGATGAAAGCTTTAAACTAATCATATTTTAGAAAGAATTATATCCTCATTAAGGTAAAACCGAGCTTGACATCATAGTATAATTTACTTTTGAATATTATGTTTTAATGCATGAAATATTGAGGTGCACACGTGAAATTTTGATGTTTTCTGTCAAACACGGTTTTAATCACGCAGAAACATTCCAAACCTTTTATTCAAAAATCCAAGACAAATCCAATCCTATGGATTGGGAATTTCAAACCCGAAAAAGATGAAACATGAGCGCACTATAACGCGAGCACGCTATAACACGCTTGTAGTATAATGTGCTCATGTTTTAATGTGTTATGTGGTATATGTGTTTGTGGCATGTTTTTATTGACTAAAATACATGTTTAAGTATAATTTTTTCTTTTATGATTATTTATATTTTATTATTTCTTATATGATGTTAGGGTCACTCTGCACCTTATAGAACTAGTCTCATAGCTCCATCTGTCATGGTTTATAAGATAGTTTTTTAAAGAGGGTTTGAAAACCCATAAGCAAGGATCACGAGGGACGATGTGCACATCAATGGACGTGTGAACGACAGCGTGAAGATATATTGGGAGGAGTAAGCATCAACTGAATGTGCATGTAAATATTTTTCAAACGGGCAGAACCTAGTTAAGCCATAAAACTCTCCTCTATCTCATAGATCAAAAGACATGTACATATAGGAGGTGATGAGTAACCCCCAGTGCTGCAATCATGAAAACTCGAGTAGAGAGGGAAGTTACATTCCCAGAATAGAAGTGTAACTCCCAATGATGCATATGATGCACTTACACATTGATGTGTTTGACGCACCGACGCTGCTGATGCACTGACGCGTAAGGGAATCTCATAATGACCCCTAAATGACACGTGGACCTATGATCTCACCTAAGTGAGATGACTCACCTAATGATGTGGAAAATAACACACACCAACACCCCCCCTTCATCATAACTTAGGATGAGGTGGCAAGTCGAAACGAGAAATGGGTCCCGACAAAGCCCGATGAGGGCACGGATCCACAAGATTCACTCTAATACCATGAAAGAGGTTTTGAAAACCCGCAAGCGAGGATCACGAGGGATGACATGCACATCAATAGATGTGTGAATGATAGCGTGAAGAGATCTCAGGAGGAGCGAGCATCAACCGAATGTGCATGTAAAGATTCGACAAATGGGCAGAACCTTGTTAAGACATAACACTCTCCTCTATCTCATAGATCAAAAGACATGTACATATAGGAGGTGCTAAGTAACCCCCAGTACTGCAATCATGAAAACTCGAGTAGAGAGGGGGAGTTACATTCCCAGAATAGAAGTGTAACTCCCAATGATGCATATGACACATCGACACATTGACGTCCGACGACCGACGCTACCGATGCACCGACACGTAAGGGAATCTCATAATGACTCCTAAATGACACGTGGACCTATGATCTCACCTAATTGAGATGACTCACCTAATGATGTGGAAAATAACACACACCAATAGTTTTTCAAATTCTAATATGGTCAAGACATAAGTATTTTTAGGATTCAAGCATTAAATCTTTTAGGTTTTAAATTATATAATCAATATCTGTTTTGTGAAAGAATATAGTCATTGTTTAGGTTTTGGGGCCTTTTGGATTGGTTATTGACATTTGTAGGAATGTTTAGGAAGATTTAGGAAAGGTTTACTCATTCAAGGGAAATCTTCTCAACAACAAGTTTTCTAGGTGCAGGGAACAAACACTCTAATGGTGAAATTTGACTCTTCGATGATTTTGGGAGCTCTGTAAGGAGTTAGGAGGAAAATAAATAGGAACTGGAAAGATATGTGAATCCTATACATGTTGGTAACATCCATTTTTCTCTAAGACTTGAAGGTTTCATGAATAATTTCAAGATAATGTAGCTACCCCTTTCGGTTCTAGAAAAAAATGGCCCTAAATTTGTAAGTACTAAAGATATGATCACCACATAGTGATAGGTTAATATTTGTAAATGTTAAACCCTAAACCCTAAACCTTAAACATTCAACCCATAACCCTAATCCCTAAGCCCTAAACCTTGAACCATGAGCCCTAAATGCTAAACCATAAACCCTAAACCCTAAACCCTCAACACTGAATCTTAAACCCTAAATCCTAAACAATAAACCCTAAACCCTGAACATTAAACCCTAAACCCTAATCCTTGAATAGTTTTGAGCTAATCAAACACCCTCTAGGATAGTTCAAGAAATATATTAAGCATCTGGAGGTGATGTCAGAGAATCTTGGAAGTTTTAGAGGTAATTTAGGAAGATTTAGGAATATGTTTTAGGACTTAGGGTTTAGGTTTTAAGGATCAAGGTTTAGGGTTTAGGGTTTAGGGCTCATGGTTTAGGATTTAGAGATTAGGATTTAGGATTTATTGTTTAGGGTTTATGGTTTAGGGTTTAGGGTTTATGGTGGTAAAAATAGGGTTTAGGTTTTAGGGTTTAGGGTTTAGGGCTCATGGCTCAAGGTTTAGGGATTAGGGTTTAGAGTTAAGGGTTTATGATTTATGGTTTATGGTTTATGTTTTAGGTTTTAGGATTCGTGGTTTAGGGTTTCGGCTCTAGGTTTATGAAACATGATTTAGGGTTTAAGGCTAAGGGATTAGGATATAGGGTTTAGGGGTTAGGGTTTAGGGATCATGGTTTAAGGCTCAGGGTTTAGGGTTGATAGCTTAGGGTTTAAATTTTAAGGTTTAAGGTTCATGGTTTAGGGTTTTGAGTTAGGGTTTAGGGTTTAGGTTTTAGGTTTTAGGGTTTAGGTTCTAGGTTTTACAGCTTAGGGTTTATGAGTTATGGCTTCGGGTTTAGGATTGATGGTTTAGGGATTAGGTTTTAGGGTTTAGGGTTTAGGTTTTGGGGTTCAAGGTTTAGGATTTAGGGTTTAGGGATTACAACTTAGGGCTTAGGTGTAGGATCAGACGATACCTCTCTAGGTGTAGCTCCCCTCTTGAGGATCATATTCATATTCGATGTATCATCATCAAAGAGGGTAACTCCCCTATCAAATCAGTTATTCAATATGATATGGAAGATGAGTAAAGAAAATAAAATATGGAGAATTAGATTTCATTGGTAATTAGTACTAAGTATCAACAAGACTAATATGAATTCCAACTACTTGACTAGGAGGACATGACAATATTAGGACCATATTTCCTAGTCTCATGCCTAGAACCATCATTGAGTCTTCTTGTGCAAAATAAGGATAGCAATAGGGGTATGACTAAGAACAAAAAGGATTTATCAATCACCTAGTAAATATTTCTTGTTTAGTTTTGAATGGGATTCAATTAGCCTACGGCTTAGTGACCTTCCATTCATTGGTAATTCCTTCTATGATAAACCCATGGATGCTTTCAAAAGTTCCTTAAAAAGATAGGGGTAGTCATCAAGCCTAATAACAAGTGTGATGTGATTTGTCAAAACTATATATTCAATCCAACAAGACGTAATCGATGTGAAGGATATGTCCAAGTTATGGACCTAGATTGATGTGGCGACTAGAAATCCAACAAGACCGTGTACGTCCGTGAGTAAACAAGAGAGTTAGGAGTATATTGTGATTTTATTTTGATAGGTTGTGGGGACCTAGATACTCTATCGAGTGAAATGGAAACCTCAAGAGGAAACTAGAGACATGGTGTAAATGGCGTAATACCATTGATAGTAATGAATTTTTTATTGCGAGTGAACTTTAGACACAATTGGTGCATGAATATGATATCCTAAGTGGCATGGAGCCATGGAAGACCTAAGAGTATGTCACACCCTTTTACCGATGGTGCCATAAGAAAAGTAACGAGCATCATAAGATGACTGGTTAATACTATAAGCTTGACATATCCATATGAGTTAGGAACTAGATATGAAATTTGTAAAAGAGGATAGCCAATAATGCGACAAGAAGGGAAATAGAACATGTACTTATGTGATGTAATGAATCGACCATAGTGTTATTGATATAAGTGGATCCGATGGAAGAAATAATGTGCAAGTGATCATAAGAGAATGTAGCATGATAGTCATGATCAAAGAAAGTAATGATTAATGGAGATGTCTCAGTATGAGCAACTAGAAAATCAAGAGTCCCTGATGCAGGAGGAGGAACCGCATGATACGAATGATTGGTCAAGATTTAGCCACTTTCTTATCATGCTTAGGAAGAGGATTTTTGAAGATTTTGAGCTTGTCATTTTCATTAAAATGTGTTAAATTCGTAGGCTCAGGAAGGTCAATTGCATTATTATCGATAATATCTTGAATAAGATTAAAAATTTGAAGAATCAATATCTATAATTCCCAACACATTGGTGATAGTTGCATCTGAATTTTTGTTGTAATTACGATGTTTTAGACAAGATGAATCCATGTTGAGTGGAGGAGGAAGCGTAAAGAGGTTTCTCTCAAGAAGTTGTGGCAATAAAAGATGCAGAGTGATAGTTAATTTTGTATATGTAATCTTAGGTGGTTTCATCAAGCTATTTAGTATTAGATACAATGTTTACAGAGGATTTATCTTCAACAGTTTTTGTAGATGGCTTGGAAGGTGGTTTTCTTTGAAAGTGTGTAGAGGATGAAGCCTACTCTTGATACTTTCATATACATAATATTTTAGTTTCGTGTAGCTTAAGAGTATGACACAAACGATCAAATGACGGAGATGTCTCAAAGATAACACTCTCTTTAAGAGGTGGTAATAGACTTTGGACAAATAGGTCTTGAAGTTTAGAGTTTGCAAGAACATTAGACATCCTAGCCAAAAAAATTTATATCGCACGACATAATCCACTATATGTTCATTAGATCCTTGTTTTAGTTGTGAAAGTTGAGCATAGGATATCTTAGAGCTGATATTGATAGAGAAATGATAAATAAAAACATTAGCTAAATGCATAACATATGTTACCAAGTGAACAGTAGATCTTAGAACCAATGCATTGCATAATTTTGAAGACTTATATAGAAAATATCTTAGCTAAGATAATATGATCATCTACAAAATCTAGATATGCTACATGAATTACTTGGGAGATGTTCTTGGGGGTAACCATGACCATTGAAATTGGGCATCTTGGGAGTAACAAAATTAAGTGGAAGTGCATACGCGAAATGGCAAGTGCAAAACGATAATGAATTAGTAATGTGGAATCTATATATGGAGACACATAAGAGGTAACATGTTGCAATTGACATATTTCAACTTGAAGGTTCCGATAAAGAGAGGCTAAATCTTGAGTGCCAGAGAAGAGAATTTCCTCAGTATGAGAAACAAGATGTGAAGTGAAATGATTGGTGGGAGTAGGAACAAAAAAGCAACAATACAAGTAGGCATAAGAGTGGAAACAAGGGGTTGAGTGGAAATGGAAGCAAGGATGGAGGTAAAAAGAGTAAGCTCCAAGATATTGGTGGCCTCCTCACTAGAAAAGAATAAAAAAGTATAGATCCCGAGAATGCTCAATGAGATGATCATTAAGCTCTTGGAGATGGGCTTCAGTAAAGTCACCACAAGATTGAGCCATAATGAAAAGAGGATAAAAATCCCTAGAAGAAAGGTGTGTTCGAGTGATGGGTTCACCAAATGATTAAAAAAATATTGAAATAATTAAATAATTAAATCTAAATATGCAATAATTATGAGTATGAAAAATTAAGTACATATTCAACCCAAGAAAAGTAAGATAGAAAATATGAAACCGTAGTCGCAAATGAAAGGAGGAAACACTTATCTGATTTTGATGTGATTTGAAAGTTGTGTCGATATGAGAAATAGCCTGAATATGAACTCAGAGTGTTGCAATCAGACCTAGAAAGTTTCAAGAGTGTTGGAAGTGTCAAAACCAAGGCACCTATGGAGGTTCATGGATGCTTACAATGCCAAATACCTGTTATAGGAACCTTTGTATGCTTAAAAGATGCAGTAAACCAATTTTCCAGTGGTCATAATATGTTCGTTATCCTTCACTTCTTGTTCTAAGTATGTCGCACTAACTCCGTAGATGTTTCCTGTAACCTGCAATGAATAAATGACCTACAAAACCCTAAAGTGCATCAAATCCCAAAAATAAAATAATGGAGATGAGGGGTCTAACTTTCCTTGGTTGTCAACAAAGTGAACTTACGACCAAGCGCTACACTACATCTTGGAACCAATGTATATGTGCATGTACATAATTGTGTCATAGGTGGCTCTTGTGTGTGTGGCACTTGATATTAAGCAAGTAGCTGAATGTAATAAATGTAAATAAATGTGTGCATGAAAGAATTAACTTCCTCCTATAAAGTGTGTGCGTATATATCACCCTCCCTTGTCCCTTGTGTGGAGCTAGATGGATGCTTTAATTCTTTTAAAATTCTCTTTGAATGCAACCTTAGGTGATGAAAGCTAATGCTTAATGTTAGGTATTTTATTATGGTCACATTTATATTTATATGATTCCTTTGATTGAATTTCATAATTAACTCTAAAAGGCCAAAGACCAAAAAAATAACATGCCTAAATGGATGAAAAGGACCCAAAATATGTGAGAAAAAAACAAAGAGGTCGGGGGCACCTGAGGGTAAGGGGGCATCTTGCACTAGTGTCCTAGTTGGGCGCCGGTGTCCGAATGAGAAATTTCAAAGTATGAAAAGACATACTTGGTCAAGAATGAGTGTAAGACTAAAAGAGAAAGAAGAAAGCAAGAAAAGAAGACCAAAAGTAGTGGTCAATTAGTATTTTTCTTTCTTAGGAATCATATGAATAGTAGTATGTGATCATAACTAGAAATATACCCAAAGTGCATCATTTAGTGTCTACAAAATGGGAGGTGAATATTGCCTTCACCTCTATTTTGGTGTTTGAGACACATTGTTGGTGGTGGAAGAAGTGTTGAAAAAGGAAATCTTGTTATTTGTTGTATTTGATACTTGAAATCAAGTGGCATTTGAAACAAGTTGTATTCTAGTTGTGTCTATGTATTCAAGTGTATTTTATCATTTCAATGTTTTCCAAATGTAAATATAAGTGTAACTGTATGATCTTGTGAATGGAAAATACTGTTGTGGTGTATACAAGAATATTTGGATTAAAGAAAATGAAAGTTTTTTTAATGAAATTTGTATAACGACTCTAAAAGTATTGCAAGTTTGGGTATGTTTCTCCCTTAATGGTTGCATTATGACTAGTTTTTTTGAAAAGGATGGGAACAAGGTTGTGTTTGTGTATTGATAATTTGAAAGTTATTTTAACGCAAGGAAATAAATTGTTGAGTGAAATTATCTTTGATTTAGATATTTGTGCAAATACGCTTACTATAAGGACTATATTATTCCATGGATTATAACTTTAGTTTGAAATTCATTTCAAATGTTGTAAATCTATCATTTTTGTAAAATGAGTTAAGGAAATAATTGGTTTAAGTAAACTAGATTGAGTAGTTTCTTTACTTATGATGCATTAGTAAACTATTTCAAATGGCCACTAAATCAAGAAATATATAAATACATTTAGTTCTTTTTGTATTTCTTTTCTCATCTTGTGTTTCTTTTATTATACAAGTTATATGCCACTTTTTTGTTTAGTAACACATGCATACACACAAAATAAATAAGTATATTATAATGAGATAGTTTATTTGATGTTTGGGTTATAACTCGATAAAAAGGATATTAAAATTATATATATATATATATATATATATATATATATATATATATATATATATATATATATATATATATATATAACGTGTGTGTGTGTGTGTGTGTGTGTGTGTGTGTGTGTATATATATATATATATATATATACATTATAAATAAAAGTTTTTTAAATAATATAATGTAAATTATCATACAAATGTATATAAATGTTATATTTATATACAATTAGTTTAATCTCTCTCTCTCTCTACACACACACACATTATAAAGGAAAAATCTTATAGAAATAATGTAATGTTATAATATATATTTATATATTATATAATAAAAATAAAAACATATATAAATTATATTATTAAAACTTATAGTAATAAAAAATTGTTTTCAAAAATGTTATTAAATAAAATGTAAAATAAAATATATATAAAGGGGGCCATAGCCTACACACGATGTGACCCCATGTTTTGTTTGTTTAAGGAAAGGTTGGGTGGCCATGGCTGACCCACCCCTCAAAACTCTAAGCTATATATATATATATATATATATATATATCTTCCTTCCAAAGATTTTAGAGCTTAATTAAACTTGCATAAGTGAAAAGAAAGGGAAAATGGAAGGAAAACAAAAAACAAAAGAAAGTAAAATGAGAATGAGGGAGGTAGAGAAAAGTTTTTTTGATGAATTAGGGTTTCTAGGTTCCTTAGGTCCAAGGGAGGGGAAAGATATAATCCTAGGGATCCCATTTCACCCTCCTACTTACCTTTGACTAGTGGACCAAATGACATGATAGGTGTTTTATTTATATTTGGTTTTTATTAAGGTATACATAATTTGGGATCTAGTATTGTTTTAGGCCCCATTTATTACTTTGATATAAACTTATCATTGATTTAGAAAATGTTATTCACTTTAAATAAGAAACCCTTATAAAATCTAAATGTTATCTTTTATATAATAAATTTATAACTATCCTTATAATCTAAAGTTTGAGAATAAAATAAAATGAGGAAACTACGGTGTTGGGTAAGATGTATAATAAACCTCTTCTGCAAGTGAAATTATAAGTTTGTCCCTCAAGAAATGCTAATTCATATTTCACGACGATGTTGAATCTGTTGATATTGTAAAAATATGTTTTACCTAAGTAAATCTTTATAAAATTAACAAAAAAAATATTATTCCATAATTTTACCACTTAATTTTAATTGGTTTTACATGTTAAATTTGTTGAGTCACATTTCTTATCACCTTGTAGCCTAAAATAAAACTTAACTTTCATGAAATTTCATTACTAAATCACCTTGTCTTTATTGATTTTTTTATTCTCTATATTATTATTGAATAGTGTGTTGTACTTGTCTTTGTTTCTCTTGACAGTGACCTTATACTAGACTACAATGGTTTTCTCTATGTATCCTCCCCATCATATCACTCTTCTTGCAAGAAACATCCCTCTTAGCTTAGCATATGTCAAGGTGTTGGATCTCTGTCTCATTAAAAAAAAAAAAAGACTTGTTTCCAATAATCGTAAACATTGGTAGAACTGAGATCTTTTAATATTAGATCCTTATATTCTACTTTATCATTTAAGGAAAGAGGTGGTCTTTTATTTTCTAAAGTTTTGAGCATATGACATGATTTTTCACCAAATCACCTTGAGGCTTATACCATAAATAATATATCTCAAATGGATAATCCTTGTTTCATTTTTGCATCTATTGAAACTTTTCAATACATCTCATGTTTCTTTAGTAACCCTTATTTCCTACACATAAGATGGTGCATTATCACAACAATGGCTAGATCTCGTTTTTATCCCAAATATGTTATTATTCCTAATTATATGATTTTTCTTCCATATCATTTTAAAAAATCAAATATTTATTACCAAAACTTGAGGAAGAGGCTCGATACAATGTTAAATATGAACACAAACCAAACTTAGGAGATTTTTTTAAACAACCCTACATTACAATCTGAAAAATAATATAGTTCATATAGCTATGTAATTTCACTCCTTAAAACCAAATTTCTAGGTAGTGAGTTTTCTTAATCGAAATCTTGTGTTAAACCCTTTAACATGTATAAATTTTGAATTTACAATTTGGGGATAACACAAATTATTCATGCATCAAAATTGGACTAAATAAACAATATTTTCAACAATTTATTGGAGATGGATGATAAAAATATCTTAGCAGGAAGAGGATGCAGGAATAATTTGTTGTTAGCTTCATTAGCTTGGCATAGCCACACCAAACACCCCTAGGAAAATGCCAATATAGGAAGTCTACACAACCCACATTCATAATTGAAATTGAAACACGACACACTTAATCATTTATTCTAGTGCATATAATTTCAGATTTACAGATTCATATTTATAGACTATTTTTTGAAAACAATCTATTTATCATACCATTATTTAAAGTGTAAATGAGTAATTTCACTATATGTTTCCTCCTAAACATGAAGATAGATGTTGATAATCTATATAAGTTAGTGCCCATTATTAAAAAAAAAAAAGTTTTTGCACCCAAAATTTTGACACACAAATACAACAACAAAAATACCATAATAATTTTTTTGACTTACATTACTTGATACAAGACACCACATGGGATCACTTAGGATAACCCAACATCACACAAGGTATTTACAAAACATGAAAACGCATGATGCACATAAATCCACATTTCACCAAATGACAAGGTACAAACAACGCCCCCTACTATAATACCATGAATAATTCTCTTAAATGTTCTCTTGGATCATTTTTTCCTTTTTATTTGTTGAATTTAAGAGTTTCGAAAGGTGGAGGATGGGGGATTTGTAATATGGCCTTATCAAATGGGTAAGGACAAAGTTCCTCAAAGTTAAAGTGTTTGGTATGTTTTTGTAACCCCATGATTGTTTCTTTCATGTTTTTCCATTCTTGTGTGAATGGAGAGTTTTTGGAGGGGTATCTATGATGTCATTGATTTTGTAACTAGGTTTCCCATTTTATTCATCATGTGATTTTTTAGAAACCGTAGAAGCCATGTGAGCAAGTTGTGTCATTTCACGAATCTTTACTAATAAATATTCATTGGCTGTTTTTGTGCAATAGTTGGATGTGTGATGTTTTTATTTGATCCAGGATTTTTTAAAAGGTGACTTAATTTTTCTTCACTAAAATCAGAAGGTATCTTCACTCCCATTTCTAGGATACAAAGAAGGTATTGGTTTTTATTTTTCCTTAATTGTTTATCTAGTTCTTTTCATTATTCTTCATTAAGTTTACGTTTTCTAACCTCATTCTCTTCATCCAAACTATCATTTCCAAGAGGATTTCATATATTAAGGTTATCATAAATATTATGACTCTTATCACAAGTAACCACCATCTTTGCTAATAGGCAAGACCTAGGTAAGATAAAATAATAATAGGTAAGAAACTAGGTAAGCTCAAACAATATAATGGGTAAGAACCTAGGTTAGCTCAAAAAAACTAATGGGTAATAACCTAGGTTATCTCAAAATTTGTAAGTATTAATTGTATGGGATGGGATTTTTTTTGTTTACTTGTAATTGAGTATTAAGAATCAAGTTTGACTTTGATAAAAAGGATGTATATCCAAAGGATAGAATTGAGTTTTGGATGGGGTAAAGTAAATTATTAACTTTTATTGGATTAGAATTTAGATGGTGTTTTTGGAACACAAGTTTTTGATATAAAATATTTGATTGAAAAATAAACAAGAAATTATAAAAACAACAAAAAATGTTTTGGATCAAGATGGAAAAATACCTTTGGGAAGTGTAATGTTTGATGAAAAAAAATGATGTGGAATAATGGATGCAAGGCTATTTTTAATCTAAATAGATGTTTCTTTCAATATATCCTAGTCTTGTTATACCAAATATGTCACTGGCACAAAATTGGTATAGGGAACCCTTAGAATACTGAAAGATTCTCTTCTAATCAATAATGGCCCTCTTAGAGGAGTGATTCAACATTCTAATGATGGATTTTATTGAATAAATGGTAGAATAATGAGGGAATGAATGTGTGTATGGTGTCCCTATTTCTACCCAAAGAACTTACAGGGGATGATGCCACAAGCTTTATTGTTATGTCTATATTATGCGTATACTCGCAACAACCCTAGTCATAACATCTTGACTTGTAAACAAAGGAAAGAGCAGAGAAATTGTCGAATGATTTTTTTTGAGAGTAACTCTCAAAGGTAATGTAATGTGAAATGATTTGGTGCGTGGTGGTGAAATCCACATTATCGGTGTAGATAAGTGGTGATGAAATCCATGAAAATACATGTAAATACACATATGAAATGATTACAAATGAGGTTCACCCCATCTTTAAAAAAATTTGAATGACAAGGAATCAAATGCTATACTTGACTTCTTATAATATTTTTTTAGTTTTTTGTTTAACAAAGGAAAACCTACATGTAAATGTGTAAGTAGTTTTTTATTTTTGATAATGTTTTCCTAATTTTTACCATTCCTACACACAAAAATCAAAAATTTCTTGCAAAAAACCAAGTGATTTACATTTTATTGTTTGATTCTCAAGTTCAACAAAAGGGTCCATGAATAGAGCATACATAGTAAATAGTTATGACTAGTTAGATTATAAATAAATATTAATCACTTTTTATCATCAAGATCATCCCGTGGATGCGAGAGAAGAGAATAAATGATTCCAATTATAAAATAACTAAGAATATTATTAATAAAACAATGAAGAAAAGGACCTCAACCACTTTTGATTCTCAAGATCATCCTAAGGACACGAGAGAAGAGCATGGACGATTGTTGATCAAAAAATAGAGTGAAGGAAAAGGAAATAGTGTTGAATTAAAATCTAATTTTATAAATAAACCTACATAAGAGAGTTAAAACTACACGAAACACATGGAAACAAAAGATGAAATTATGGAATTTAAGAAAAAGAAGTAAGATTTACACAACATGTAAATGCAAACATATTATATGAAAATGTACCTAATGAACACAATAGTGAACCTAAATGTAATACAAATGCACTTTAAATGAATGGTAGTGCACCCATTTGCAATGAAAAAACACATCTTGATAATGGTAACACACCTAGTTTTATGCAAATGTAACTACTATGACGTAAACGTAAATTTGATCCATGTGAACACAATAAAACTAAAAGGGTAAATGCACTAAGTTGGGGGACCAAAAAGGGGTCATAAATGGATTTCATATTGCAAAACATAGTGAAATATCAACTTGTATGGATTATTAGCAATATGCGCACTCAAAGGTAGAAAATGTTATATAAATATTAATCATAACATCCTCAAAACCTAGTTTCTAAACTACTAATCTTTTTTTTAAAATGGACAAGTTTAGCTATATTAAACACTAAAAATTTTATGACTTGTTTTTTTAAAAGACATATAAGATTGTAGTTCCTTTGATTTTGATGACCAAAACTTTCTTTTGTTACTTTGGTGAAAAGTTAGATGCCGTTGTTTATCTTGGGATGGAATTATTTTTTATTTTTTTGAGCAATATTTTTTTATGATATTTTCCATGAAAGTGGTGTTAGAGTAGGTATTTACCTTAGCTCTTGTTCACCTAGGTACATTATTTACCTTTATTGTATTTATCCTCACCCACTTATGTGTGTGGATATTTCTTTTTATTTATTTATATATTAGGAGATATTATCTAGTTGTTAGGTATATTTCTTTCCTTGATATATGGTATTAACTAGTTCTTTCCTAGATCTATGGTATTGACTAGATCCTTGATGTCTAGTTCTCTCATAAATCTATGGACTTGACTAGCTCTTTGATGACTAGTTCTTTCCATGATTTATGGCTTGATCTACGACCTTGACTTGTTCTTAGATTGTTATTCCTTGCCTATATAAGAAAGGTCCATTCTCATTGTATTTCATTGAGTTCCATAATAATATATGATATTGTTGCTCATTTGTTTGCAAAGGTTTATGTAAAGTTATTCGCAAATTGCTTTAATCTTATTGATCATGAAGTTTGATTAGAATCTATGTTCTTTGCTTGGAAACGATCTAGTTATCATTCCTTTTATGGTATCGATTTGGAGATTGTTATTGACATTCGTCCTAAAGTTTTATTTTGCAAATAAATTCTTTATATATTCATATATTCGGGATTTGCTCGTATTTTTTTGCTACATGTTTTTTAATGCAAAATAGAGGCTTCCATTGGATCTGGAAGGTAGCAAAACCCTAAGATCGGTTGTAAACTCAACCATTTTTGGAGGCAGTCATTTTTTTGTTTTTTTGTTGTGTAGAGAAACATACTGGATTCACCTCGGGATTCGCACCATATGGAAAAGGAAATATAGAAAAAAATTGGGGTTTGCTGGGTTTCTTGAGATTCGATTTGTTTTTTTGTTGTGGCTTAGCATTTTCAATTTGCGTAAAAAGGTCTTTTTCGAGAAAAGATGTTTCTTTCCTCTTTTGGCAAGAGTCCACGGATGACCGTGCACTTACCATTGAAGTCCTTAGCCCCTGGTCATATGATATGGTCATATGAGGGCTTAAAGCTTGTGATTCCTACAAGTAGGTTCTTAACTCTAGCCCCCTTTCATTTTATTTGTGTGGTGAAGGCAAGAGCATTTTTTTCTTTTTTAGTGGCAGCTAAAATAAATAGTAGAGCATAATATTGAAAAACTTGTATCTTTTGATCGGTAACTCAGTTTTGAGTGCCATTTTTGTAAATGTGCATGTTTTTGTGCTCTTTCCATTGAAAATATTTATCTTGAGAATTTCACTATAATTATAAAGTGTCATATTGTAACACGCACTCATTATAAAGTGCCAAAATATAGGGGCCTCTTGTTGCATTGTTTGGGGTCTTATTGCATATCTTGGTTCTTGCATTTCTTTTAGTAATTTTTGAGGATGGTATTTTTATCTACTTCTACATTAGATCATGTTGAGCCATTAACAACACATAGTTACCACACATGGAAACCAAGAATGGAAACAATAATTAAGCGGAAAGGATTATGGGCTTTAACTTCTTCGTAACAACGAGTGTACTAGAGAATATGAGAAATTTCAGTACCAATGCAAATTTGATGAGCGTATGGGTTTGATAGGAATTTATGTCAAGTGATAGTCTTTTATTTCATTTGGAAAAGTGTGACTCTCCTTTCAAAATATGGGAGAAATTGGAGGATTTATTTGGTAAGGTGGATCATACGAGAGCCATGCAAATTGAAATTGAGATCACCTCTCTTAATCCTGAAGATTTTCCAACAATTATAGACTATCTTACCAAGATTTAAGTATTTGTTGAAACAATTTTAGGGAGTGGAAGAGATAAGAAAGATGAAGAGTGTGTTTACTTGATTTTATCCAAGTTTAGAGGACCATTCCAAATTTTTGCTTCTACCTTTTTCTCTAGCATGGATGCCTTAGGTGATACCTTCAAAATGTCTAACTTAGAAACATTTTGTGAAAGAATTACTAGGGAAGAATCCAAATTATCTCACCTTGAGTCTTCCCCTCTCAAAAGGCATTAGTTGCATCTTATCCTAAGGGAAGGAAAACCAAACAATAAAACAAAATCCACACCTTCTCTATCTCAAAATGCTCCTAAACCTAAAAAAACAACTCAAAACCTAAGGAGTCTTCTAAATCCAAGAATAAGTCTAGCCATTCATGCTCTTTTTTTGGGGTAGTAATCATGAAGAAAATAGGTGTTATAAGCGAATGCAAGCCTTAGAGGATGCAGTCAAGAAACACAAAATTTCTATCTCCACTCCACCTCCTTCTAATCAACATGGAAAATCACTTAATGTTATTGGAAGATCTCAGTCACCACTTACGTAAAATTGGGTTATAGATTCTAGTGTTTTTCATCACATTACTTCTTCCAAGGAGTCTTTTGTTTCTCTAGGTTTAAGTTCTACTTCCAAAATTGAGGTTGGAGATTCTTCCTTTCTTTATGTTGAGGGAAAAGGTGATATACAACTTGATGGTGGCAATATCCAAGATGCATTATATGTTCCTAATATCACTATAAATTTGCTTTCTGTATATCAAATTTTTCATTCTAGTCAAGGGAAAATAGTGACTTTTACACCACATGGGGCAGAAGTACGAACTTTGTTGGAGCCTTATTCACTTATTTCTCAAGGTATTGTTGATCATAGTTCTACACTATATCACTTTGAGGGTTTTGATGAAACTTCTTCTATAGGGAAAGGATTGGTTTCTCATTCGATTCAGAGAGTAAGCTTTGGCATGAAAGATTTGAACATCTCAATTACATATATTTGAAAGAGTTGAGCACTCATGGTATGGTAGATGGTCTTCCTAGAGTTTCTTGTCTTGAGGGAGTTTGTCATGGTTGTGCATTAGGAAAACAACATCAAGATCCTTTTCCTAAGAATTTGTCTAAGAGAGCTTCTTCACCACTTGAGCTTGTGCATAGTGACTTAATGGTTTTTCCTACCCCATCTTTCAATGGAGTTAAGTATGCACTTACATTTATTGATAATTTCTCAAGGCATACTTGGGTTTATTTTCTCAAGTACAAAAGTAATGTTTTTCACACTTCAAAGTATTCAAGGCTTTGGTCGAGAAATAATCTTCTAGTAGTATAAAGAACCTTCACACTGATAATGGGGGAGTACTTCAGCAATGATTTTTCTGAATTTTTGGCAACTCAAGACATTATTCACCAGCATTTTGTTCCTCATACTCCACAATAGAATGGATTAGCATAAAGGAAGAATAGAACTTTGAAGGAAATGGCTAACTGTATGATGCATTCTAAAGATATACCTCCTATCTATTGGGTAGAAGTAGTTAATTGTGCTAACTATATTTAGAATCACACACCACACAGAGCACTTGAGCATTTGACTCTAGAGGAAGCTTGGTCCAACACTAAGCTAGATGTCTCATTTTTTCAAGTCTTTGGGAGCCATGCTTGGGCCTTTGTGCCAAAGAAGAAAAGGAAAGCTTTGGATAAGAAGAGTAAACCCTTGATCTTTGTAGGGTATTTTGAGGACATGAGAGCTTATCGTCTTTTAGATCCTGATACACATGATGTTATTTTTCGAACACATGTTCAATTTGATGAGCACTTCACTCCTCATGAATCTTCTTCTTCTTCCATGATTCCTTCTTCTTCATCATCTCCTCTTGAGGATTCTTTCTTTGAGGAGATTGATGATGACGATATAGACGTCTTTGAGGATCCTATTCCCATTGATGTAGTCACTATGCCTAAGTGAGCTCCTACTACAGTTTCTGAGGCAACACCTTCATAGAGGATCTTCCACCCACTAGGCATCATCATGTACATTCTACTGGTTCTAGAATTTTGTGTTAGGAAGTTTATGAGGATCCATAGTTCTTTTTAAAGGCTCATGGGATACAGGTGTGGGATGATGCGATGGTCGCTGATTATTCTTCTTTGATGAAGAATCATACTTGGGATTTGGTATCTCTTCCTAAAGGATGAAAGATGGTTAGGTGTAAGTGGGTATACTGAACCAAATACGCACTGATGGGTCCATTGACAGTATAAAGTTCGTCTTGTTGTAAAGGGTTTTTCACAAGTCGAAGGTATTGATTACTCTGAGACTTTTGCACCCGTTGCCAAGATGGATTTTGTACACCTTGTACTTGCTTATTTTGCATCACATGGGTGGCTCGTATACCAGATGGACGTGAAGAGTGCCTTCTTACATGGAGATCTATAAGAGGAAATATATATGGAGTAGTAGCCTGGATTTGTTTAGGATTCGTATCTTGTTTGTAGGCTCCGAAGGTCTCTCTACGTTCTCAAACAAGCCCCTCAATCTTGGTATGAGAAGATGGATTCTTTTCTTCTATTTACTAGTTTTGTTCATTGTCATTCTGATCATACAGTGTATCTCCAGCATGTTGGTGAGGATATTATGATACTTGTCTTATATGTTGATGATCTATTACTTACTGGAAGCTCTTCTTCCCACATTCAGAGTATTCAAAGGGCTCTTTCTACACAATTTGACATGACAGATCTTGGGCTATTGCATTATTTCCTTGGTTTGCATATTTCTCAGAAAGATTTAGGGATTCATTTGAGTCAGCAAAAGTACACCCATGATCTTCTTAGGCACTTTGATATGGCTGATTGCAAGCCAAGTCCATCTCCTTTTCAGTCGGGGTTACTCTTACATCCACATGTACCACACCACTTTCTGATCCTACGTTGTATAGGCGGTTGGTTAGGAGTCTCATGTACTTTACCCATACTTGCCCCGATATTTCATTTACTGATAGAGCTTGTATCTCGGTTTTCACATTCTCCTCATAGTAGTCATTGGCAAGTGCTAAAAAGGATTTTTGCTATTTACATGGCACTTCCCACTTTGGCCTACACTACACTAGGGGTTCTACTCAGTTGGTTAGGTATACGATTCAGATTGGGTAGGTTCTATTGATGATAGGCATTCTACTTCTGGCTATCTTTTCTATCTTGGTTCTTCTCCAGTTGCTTGGGCATGCAAAAAGCAATAGGCTATTGCACTTTCATCTTCAGAGGTAGAGTACAGGGGCAGCGATTCTGAGTCGAAGATTCTTTGGCTTCATCGCGATTATTGATAGAGTTTGGATTCCCAAAGGATTCACCGATTGTACTTTGGTGTGACAAGCAAAGTGTAATTCACATTTCTTGCAACCCAGTTGAGCACCAGTGGACGAAGCATATTGAGATACACATCCACTTCATTCATCAGCACATTTAGGATGGAGTTCTTTTCTTGGAGTACCTTCCGACTCGGCGAAAGAGGTTACAAACATCTTTACGAAGTCTTTTACATCACCTCGCTACCTTGAGTTGCGTGGAATGCTTGAGGTTTCAAAATTTGTTTTTGGGGGTGTTAATGAGAACATCTTCCTTCTTTTTCTTCTTTCTCTTTTCTTATAGTAGGATTCTTTCCTTCTTTTGGTTTGAGATTTCTTCATGGATATATTATATATGAGTACCTCATCAGGCCTAGTTGTTGGGACTCATACTGTGGACATGCCACTTCTATTTTGGCCCCTAGCTTCACTTGCGGGGGTGTTAGAGTAGGTATTTACCTTAGCTCATGTTCACCTAGGTACATTATTTACTTTTATTGTATTTATCCTCACCCACTTATGTGTGTGGATATTTTTATTTATTTATTTAGATATAAGGAGATATTATCTAGTTGTTAGGTATAGTTCTTTCCTTGATCTATGGTATTGACTAGTTCTTTCCTAGATCTATGGTATTGACTAAATCCTTGATGTTTAGTTCTTTCATAAATCTATGGACTTGACTAGTTCTTTGATGACTAGTTCTTTCCATGATTTATGGCTTGATCTATGACCTTGATTGGTTTTTAGATTGTTATTCCTTTCCTATATAAAAGCTCCATTCTCATTGTATTTCATTGAGTTCCATAATAATATATGATATTGCTGTTCATTTGTTTGCAAAGGTTTATGTAAAGTTATTATGGAAAATTACTTCCATATTATTGATCGTGATGTTTGATTAGATTTGTGTTCTTGGCTTAGCACGATCCGGTTATCATTCCTTTTAAGTGGTTTGAGAAAATTTAGAAAACGAAGCACTTTATGTTTCCCCACCATAACTACATTAAAATATATCTAAATCAAATACTTTTTTTCTAAACGTATATAGAATTTTGTCACGCTTGGGATGGTATAGGTTTTATCACATTTTGATAAGCGAAAAAAATTGCAGTCTCAAATGTAGACATGAACATTCATGGGAAAAAGTGTCTTAAAGACCTACTATTATTAAAAAATAATTAAATAATATTTATCTTATTCTATTCACTTTAAAATAAATATTTATACGAAGCTAATAGTCTCCCCTACACGATGCTACCATTTTTGTGACATGTTTTTTATTTTTCGGCATGGTTCAAGTCCGTAGAAGAGAAAACTTGAACTTTTTGGCCTTTCACACACCATAATGACCTCTCAAAGGTCTGTTTCGGGAAAAATATATATTTCCCTAGCCTTGAGGGTTGGATTTGATGATACAAAAAGAACTGCGATTGAGGTTTCAATAACAGTATCGTGATCACACTTTATAAACCACAATCACGGTTTATAAAGTGTGGTCATAATTATTAAATCATATTTACACAAATCCCAATGTTTGATTTACCATGTGATTTTTACTATCTGACCTTATTGTATGAATTACTGTGAAATTATGTCACTTTCTGCAAGTTTTTCTTATCATAGGAAGAAAAACATCATTGAAGACAAGAAACAGCGTCAAAAAAGGAAATCAATAATTAAAAAAAAAACAGGACAAATTATACGCACAAAGATTTCAATATGTTGAGCGAATGCAGAAACTTCGTGAATCAAGAAGAGGTTCATCTTCAACCCCTACTATTATAAGCAATGAAGAACCATATAATGTTTCTCTACCACAAAGTTGAAGATGAATTAAATATGAGCGTGATGAAGTTATTTTTTACTGTTAATGTTGAAGATGAATTAAATACTCGTGATGTAGCTGATGTTGAAATTGAAGGAGACAATGAAAATGTGGATTAGGAAATTCAAGTTGAAACTATAGACAGAAAAATTTGACAAAAATAGCTCCTAGGATTTTACTTAAGATACCTAACTATTTTATTGAAATTGATGAGAACATTTTGAGACCAATGTCCGAAAAACTTTCGAACAACAAAATAGAAGAAAAGCCACTTTGAAATTTGGGATAATCATTTTCAAATTTTAAATGATTCCCAAAGATGTTCGTTGTTGGTTACTTTGATAAAATTGAATAAAATGAGACCTACATTAAACACATTAGGATTGCCAACATCTAATATACGTGTTCAAACCTCTGCAATTGTTGAAAACCTTCATGATGCATATCACATTGTTAGTGTCAAGAGACACATAAGGGATAGCAATTTTGTGCGTCATGTACTTCTTGCTACTAATGTTGTAAGTGAATCAACCAAAAAAATGTTTGATTAGGCAAACAAGTCAAATGTTGAAAGTTAATAAAAAAAAAATTGAATGAAAGCAATTGAAAAGTGTAATATCCTTCAATCTCTCAATAACACTTTGATTTTTGGGCATTTTCTCGCTAGAGCATCACATAAAGAAAAATATATATCTGATGTTATAAAAGAAGTTATCATTCAATTTTTGCATGCTAATGCTAGAGTTTCATTTAATATAAGATATTTTGTAAAATCGAGAGTTGGTTCTACAAATCGCAAACCACATTTAAAGCATTTCTTAGATATGATTCAAACTCAATTTTTTCATAAGTTTGAACAAGATCATATAGAAATTATAATTAGTCAATATTTTTTTGAAATGTTGAAACCATTATATGTAAAAATCAACCATGCTCGCACCACTTGTTGTAGGAAACATGTTGAATTTGCGATGCATTATGCTAAATTTTTACATATTTGTTTTGATTTTCATTCTAAAACTATGTTACCAGAATGTGGTGTTCGATTTCCACCAATATCTTCTAGGGATTTCATTCCTATGATATTTTATGAAAGAGAAATTAGACTATTTTTATAGTCGAATTGTTTAGATAGAGGTTATGGTACATGCGACGAATTACCTAAATTGGAAAGTTGTATCCATGAGAAAATTAGAGGTGTAATAGGAAATAATTTAGTTGATTTTGATAAATATAAATCAGTACCATACTAGTTGAAATATGGAAATGAGTCTAAACGGTGTGAGCTAGTTATATAAAATATGCGTGGTTTTCAGATTTATGATAGAATTTAAGGATAAAATTTTTATGAGTATGCTATGCATAAAGACAGAGCTCGATGGTTGGATGAACAGTTCAAGATATGTAAGGAAACATTTCCTATTGGTACTATTATTTTAGTGGTCAATTTTTCAAATAATTACATGTTGTAACCACAAATGGAGGTTCAATCACAATATTACAACTTAATACAAGTTTTCATTTTTTTCAGATGCATATAGCATTTATACATTCTCTTGATAGTATGGAGAATGATTGAAATTTTTAAGAGAGTACCACTTTTATATCAATGATGATCAAACTCATTCTACTGAATTTATGCAAAGTTGTTTCTAGTTATTTTATGGAAACGTTTATGATAGGAACATCTGCTTCAATCAACATTATATATGGTCGATAATTACACGTCTTAGTTTAAGAATGCACAATTTTTTTATTGCATGAGCAGGATGTATGTCAAGATGGGTTTGCAACATATTTGAAGTTTCACCGAGGTTGAACATGGAAAAGGAGAGCATGATGGTGCAGGTGCATGTGTGAAAATAAATCTTGCAAGAGAAGAGTTGAAGTAAAAATATGGGGCTAAATTGAAATATGCAAAGAGCATAGTGGAATGGTGCATTGACAACATGGCCCAAGGTTATTAAGAAAATTCCATAGTTTGTAGATATTTTTGGTTGATAGAGGAACAACAAATCTAAAATATGAGGATTGTATGATATTCACATGGTTCAATGATCTCGTAATCATTTTGTATCTCGGACACTTTTTCGTGGGCCACATGGACAAGAAAGTTGGCATGTTTTTGTGCATCTTGTATCAAATTTTTCACTGCTAAGTGTGATTCACAAGAATGGGTGGATGGATGGATTTGTAGGCCTCTAACTCTACTTCCCAATTATCAACCTCCACAGGCATTACGACTTGTTTCTCCATATGAAGTTGCAACATCCAAGGAATTTGATGACATTTCAATTTTGGTGTGACAAGGTAAATGGTTATTTACAATTTTTGTATTGAGTTATGTCCATTGAAATTAATATGTAATTTAAATTTGAGTTGAAACCTTTGTTTTTTTAGGACATGTGTTTACAGTTATTACAATAGAAGACAATGAAGAAGGAATAGACTATTTATTATGTCATTGCATCGAGGAAAGAAATAAGTTGAATTCTCCTATTATAGATTCCAAAGATATCAAGTAGTTTACGAGGTCGGTGGTAGTTACTAGAACTTGGCTTAGAAAGTATCCATTAAAAAATTCCTTTGTTTGGGTGTTTGAACACTTTGAGACACATGGGAAAATACTCTTATATTCGCATCTAGTTCTAGTGACAAATATTCAGCTGTATAGATATTGAGGAAGGCCTAATAACAAGATTCTTTAGAAGGCTCAAGATTCATATCATGAAGCAATCCCATCCACTATTCATAGTAGATCTGATCCTAATGTTTCATTGGAATGCATTTAAATGCTCATATGGTATATAATTTCTTTGAAGTGTTTAAATTTTTCAACTAGATTCAAGTTCATAGATTTTATTAAATTTGTGTATTTTGTATATATCTTGAATGGTTTTGATTTAACTTAAATTTCTTTGACTAACACTTTTATGTAGGTTAGTGGTGCCGGAAAAAGCTTCCACCTTCATGTCCTCGATGGTTTATTAGAATGAATTTACATGCTCACCGGTTTATATAATTTCTTTGAAGTGTTTAAATTTGTCAACTAGATCATTCAAGTTCATATATTTTATTAAATTTATGTATTTTGTATATATCTAGTATGGTTTTGATTCAACTTAAATTTATTTGAGTAACACCTTTATGTAAGTTATTTATGCCAAAAAAACTTCCACTTTCACATCCCGATGGTTCATTGGAATGAATTTACATGCTCGTTTAGTATATATAATTTATTTGAACTATTTAAATTTGTCAACAAGATTCATTTTCATATATTTTATTAAATTTGTGTATTATATATATAGTATGGTTTTGATTCAACTTAAATCAATTTGACTAACACTTTTATGCATGTCAGTGGTGCTAGAAAATCTTCCACCTTCACATGGTTGGCATTGGTGGTAGATAATTTTATATTCTCGAAGCTAAGATAATATTTCATTGTTTTACAAGTAAAGAGAAGAGTTTACCAAGACATCCCTATGCGTGTGCATAGTCGGTTTGGTCTCTTGACACTAAAGTTTTCCTCCTTAATTTCTATTTCTTTGATTAGGAATAGGATGTTGTTAATTATAATTAGTAGTGGCGTCGATAGAAGATAATGGTACTACTAGTATGGTGCTGCCAATAATATTACGGTAACAGTCAAAGTATAATAGGAATGTTGTGGTAAAAAGTAAATATTTGTCGTAAGTGGTCTAGGTAATGTTAAAAGGGTCAAAAGTCAATAGGGTCTACATGATTTAGAATTAGAAATATTATATTTGTAATAATGACAAGGAGTGATGTCATAAATATTTTATATATTAAATTTGTGTAATATCTATAAAGGTGGAACCCATGTGAGATGATAAGGTATATCTTATCTTAAAAGATAAGCCTACATGTAAAGGTAAGAGTTTAGGCATGGAATATGATTGGCTAGAAGATATTTCCTATCCTATCTTAGAGATAGGGTGGATAAGCCTGAATTTCTATAAATAGAGAGGCCACCCCCTCTCATTTATCATGGAATAAAGTTTTAGTAATAATTTTATGAATAAATAATTTGTTGTGAAGGTGTGTTAAGGAAGCCATCAAGATGAGTAATTGTAAAGTTTCTCCCATAACTATTGTTGGAAAAAAGTGGAGTTGGTAACACTTGGAGTAATTCATGGGTGAGATTATAACAATTTCATGTTAATAATATATTTTACAATTGTATTTTATATTTTTCATCATTATTTTATGTCATAGTCTGTGGTATTCTTGTGTTATGTCTGCTATTGTGTTTTCGATTACTACCACCAAACCAAAAGTTGTGCATTACTGAAATAATCATAACATGAGGAGTTCCCGATGAAATATTATCAAAGTTCCAAATTGGTGTTGATATTTTGGTTCCATTTTCGAGACCATTCCTCATTAGTAGATTTTCTAGAAAAATATTCCCACTTAGTCGAAATCATTTTGAAAGTAACCTTTATTTTACCATGCATAGTAGTTACCATGGTAAAATCACTTTTTACCTTGAATAGTATTTACCATAGTAACTTCACTTTTTATCATGAATAATATTTACCATAAAAACTTCACTTTTTACCATGAATAGTATTTACTACAAGAACTTCACTTTTACTGTGAATAGTGTTTATCACAAGAAAGTCAATTTTTACCATAATAAATGTAAGTTTACCGTGGTCATTCCTATTTTTATATATAAAGTTGTAAAATCACTTTATATTATGATGATTCAGATTATTTTTACACATAAGTCTTGTTGATTGTACTTGTGGGTTGGTATTTCACTGTGGTTACTTTTGGAAATGGGAAAGATTCTAGTTTTTTCATCCCAATCTAATGAAGATGCTCCCTCTTTCATTCAATAATTTAAATGATCTTGCATTTGTAATGGCTTAATAAGAAGGGAACAATGGACTAAATTTTTTCCTACCTTTTTGGATGGTTTAGCCCTTAGGTGGTTTGAAACACTAGGTAATAATTTTTAAAAATTATAGGATTTATTAACTAAAAGTTTTCTTGAAGAATTTGGTGAAAAGAAAATATGCAGACCTCATGATTGAGATCACAAAGCTAGCCCAAGGAGAGAAGGATAAGATAAGGAATTATCATGCTCATTTTCTAGAGCTAAGGAGGAAGCTTGATGCTCGGGATTTGGAAGGAAGGATTAGCGGATGGGTTGATGAATGTCGTGGATAATCTCCTCTGTAAGCACTTCATTCTTGGATGAAGTCGAGATCAGAAAATGAGTGAAGTATGACTGCCCAATGACCTCAAACAAGCAAAGGATATTGCAAGAAGGCTAGAAGAAAGTATGGAAGAGGAGCCCAAAGAAATTATTGCTAAAGTAGAGCCTACACCAACACCTTTGGTCCGAAGCCATACCCACGAGCTCGGTGAGCAAAAATATTCCCCTAGTATATCTTCTCGAGTATGAAGATATCCTTTGGAAGATGGGTTAGTTAACTATTAATCTTCTTTAAGGAAAGGAATTTAGTTCCCACGGGGATATAGAGGTCCAAAAATAAATATATCTCGAAGTTGTATGTTCTAGTTGTTATAAAAAGAGTCATTATAAGTATAATTGTCTAGATAGAGCTTCTACATCTGGTATAAGAGATAATGACAAAGGAAAAGCACATGTGAATTTTTTTGATATAGTAAATAGGAGCATAAATAATGAAGAAGATGTGTTTGTAACAAAAACAATGAAAGAAAAAAATAACGAAGATGGAAATGATCCTAAGAAGATGAAAGGAGAGGCTTATAAGAAACATTGGAGAAGAAAGTTGGGTGTGCAATGTTTTTTGATTTCAAGGGGCAAGGACCATACTCCATCTTAGAAAATCTGTCCAAAAGGCTTGCAAATATTACAAATGGTCAACTTATTTCTATGTCTTCGAGAAGAGGCAAGAGCTGCAAAGTGGACTCAATGCTCAACGAAGGAAGGAGGTTGAGGTCCCTATTTTGGAAGTAGAGGTGGATCCCTATGCTTCACAAGCTGATGTATTATGTAATGGTATTTCAATTCATGTTGTCTTAGTAGATGGAGGTGTTGCGGTTAATGTAATAACTGAGTCTATAATAAATATTTTGGGTTTAAAATTGATCGCCCTCAACACTTATGTTAAGGTCATTAAATAAGGGAAAAAATAACTAGAAGGTTTTGTTTCAAATGTGGAAATATCTGTCATGGGTGTTGTATGTGTGGTAGACTTCTAGGTGATAAATAATGGTACTTTTGTGTACCCATTGTTGTTGTAAGGCCATGGCTAAGGATATTTCATGCAAAAAAAGACTAGAATGAAGGCTTCATGAAACTTGGATGTGGCAGAGAGAGAGGGTGAAGATAAACATGATCCCTCAAAGATCATAAGGCAGAACTTGTGAATTCAAGTGATGCAACTATGATTGGACTACCTTTGATTACTCTAGTACCAAAAGTGGACACATAAGATGAAGAAAGTGAGTTTTATGTTTTAGTAATAGACATCCTTCCAGTCACACCGACTCATGAACCCATAAGATTATCTAAAGAAGAAATTGATGATCATCTCCAACAAATAAATATTGGTGATGCTTTGATAGAGAGTGAAGGAATCCTACCTCCAGCTCTTTCTAAGGTACATGCACTTATTCACTTTTTATTACAAGGAACTCCATCAAGTAAGTTGGGTAGAACATTCTATTGAGCTAGTAGATGGTGTGAAACCCATAAAGAAAATTCCATATAGAATGAATCCCGATTTCTCTAAGACCGTAAAAGAAGAAATAGATAAGTCGTTTGATGCGGGATTCATATTTATTGTGGAAAATTCGTAATGGTTTTCTCCCATTGTGATCTCAATAAAAAGAATGGGAAGTTATGCATTTGTGTTGATTATAGGAAGCTCAATAAGGTGATAAAGAAGTATCATTACCCTCTTACATTCTCATATTAGATCTTGGATGAAGTAGTGGCCAGAGTGTTATATTTTTGCATATGGCTATACCAGGTATATAAACAAGTTCGTATAATGGAGAAAGATTAGCTGAAGACTACGTTCACCACTCCTTGAGGAACATTTACTTTTAAAGTTATTCCATTTGGGTTATGTAATGATCCAACAACATTCCAATGTTTGATGAATAGGGTGTATGAACCTATATTGGAAGCTTCATCGAGTATTCTGAATGATTTTTGCGTGGAGAAAAATAGACCACCTACACTAGATGGAGACAAAATTTCAAAGGTTAGATGAATAATAAGCCTCACTAAACCCTACAAAGTGTGTCTTTGGATCTTCTAAAGGCATTTTGTTAGGGCATGTTGTATCCAAAGATGGTATTAGTACCGATGCTTTGATAAATTTTCATAAATGAAAGAGTTACCATTTCTTAAGAATAGAAGCAAGTTGAGATCATTTTTAGGCCATGTAGGTTACTATAGAAGGTTCATCAAGAATTTCTCAAAGATTACATGGCCGCTAACCCAATTCTTGAAAAAGGATATTACTTATGAACCAGAAAGAAAGCGTATGAAGATTTTGAACAACTAAAGGAAGCTTTGGTGTCTTTGCCTATTTTAAAGAATCAAGACTGGAGCAAGCCATTCATTGTGTATATTGATGCTTAATATATAGTACTAGGAAGTACTCGAGCCAAAACGATGAAAATCGGAATGATCATCCAATTTACTTTAGGAGCATGCAAATGAGCAAAGGTCTTGAGTTAAATTATACTTGTAACGGAAAAAGAGGCTCTAGCTATCATTTTTATTCGTAAATAAGTTTAGAAATTACTTGTTAGGGAAAAAATTTACAGTTGTAATAGATCATCAAACTCTAAAACATATTATAAATGTGCCTACTCCATCGGGAAGGATAACAAGATGTATAATTTTTTACAAGAATTTGAATTTGATATTATAAATAGGCTAGGAAAGAAGCATGTCAATGCATATGCACTCTCTCAAGCCTAGGATGGTTTAGGTTTATCTTGTGATCATGATTATTTCCCGGATGCAACATTGGTATCCCTCGACACAATCCCTAGTGAATACATAGATATTTGGACTTATCTAAATAATTTAAATTTTCCCGATGGTGTCAATGCAAAGACTAAGAGGAAGATTACTCAATCCAGTCATCCATATTCTATTTTTCATGGAGTATTATTTCGGATAGGGTCCGATGGAAAATATAAGAAGGAAGTTGGACGTGATCAAGGGAAGGAGCTAATAGAAGAATTCTACAATGGTACATATTGATGACACTTCTCTGGAAAACTTAAAACAAGAATGATCTTGGATGAAGGTTATCATTGGCCCACTCCTTTTATATATTGTTATAATTATTGTAAGACATGTAATATTTTTCAAACACATGGGAACCGTAAGACTTCATCACTCCATTATTCCTTATTCTTCCACTTGGTCCCTTTAAAAATTTGGGAATAGTTATTGTAAGTCCACTTCTAACTACCCCACATCAAAATAAGTATATTAGCGGTTGCCACAAATTATTTAACCAAGTGGGTTAAAGCCGTGCCCTTGAAAACAACTTCCATGGATGAAGTGGAAAGGTTCATGTATAAATGTATTTTCACCAGATTTGGTTGTCCATTAGAAATTATAATAGATCAAGGAAGCCACTTCATTAATGAGGTGGTAGAAGCCCTAGTAAACAAGTTTTATATTAAGCACAAGAAGGAAACAACTTACAAGCCAAGCATAAATGGACAGGTGGAGTGAAAAAATTATGTATTGTGTCAAATCCTAGCAAAAGATGCAACTTTACAGGTATATAAGTGGGATAAAAGGATTCATGCAACATTGTGGGCATATAAGGCAACATCAAAGTCAGCAACATGATACTCCCCATTTCAGTTGGCTTATGGCATTGATCCAATTTTTCCTATTGTGTTTGATATTCCCACTATAAGAGTTATGAAAAATGAAATAATATATGAAAATGATTTAGTAAAGGAAAGGTTGGTACATCTTCATTTGCTAGAGGAAATGAGGGAAATAGTGAAGGATACAAGCTATAAGAAGAAAATGAAGTAGAAGGATTACTTTGATCAAAAGATCCTCTGGCCTCCATTTCAGGAGAATGACTTGGTCCTAATATATGATTCCCAATACAAAAATAGGACTAGAAAATTTCTTCTCAAATGGATTGGGGCCTACATAATAGTAGTTATGCATGAAAATGGTACATATCGACTAGAGGAATTGGATGGTACTCCAAATACGAAAGGGGTCAACCATGACAAGTTAAATATTTTCCAGGAACTAGCTTCAAAATGTCCATAATAGTCTACTCCGAGGATGGAGTAGATGATAAGGAGGGGGAAGATGTCGACACTAACATTTTCCTCCGTAATTTCTATTTCATTAATTTGGAATAAGATGTTATTAAATAAAATTAGTAGTGGGATCTGATAGAAGATAACGGCGCTACCAAGATTTAAGCTGCCAATAATACTACAAGAATAGTCAAAGTACAATAGGGAATGTTGTGGCAAAAATTAAATATTTGTCGTAAGTGGTCCGTAATGTTAAAAGGGTCAAAATTCAATGGGATCTACATGATTTAGAATTAGAAATATTATATTTGTAATAATGAAAGGAGTGATGTCATAAATATCTTGTATATTAAATTTGTGTAATATCTATAAAGGTGGAACCCATGTGAGATGATAAGGTATATCTTATCTTAAAATATAAGCCTACATGTAAAGGTAAGATTTTAGGCATGGAATATGATTGGCGAAAGATATTTCCTATCCTATCTTAGAGATAGGGTGGATAAGCTTGAATTTCTATAAATAGAGAGGCCACCCCCTCTCATTTATCATGAAATAAAGTTGTAATAATAATTTTATGAATAAAGGATTCATTGTGAAGGTGTGTTAAAGAAGCCATCCAGATGAGTAATTGTGAAGTTTTTTCGCATAACTATTGTTAGAAAATAAGTGGAGTTGGTAACACTTGGCGTAATTCATGGGTGAGATTGTAACAATTTCATATTAATAATATATTTTATAGTTGTATTTCAGATTATTCATCATTCTTTTATGTCATAGTCTGTGGTATTCTTTTGTTATGTCTACAATTGTGTTTCCAAATTACTACGTCCAAACCAAAATTTGTGCATTAATAAAATAATAATACCACGAGGAGCTCTTAATGAAATTTTATTAGAGTTTTGGATTGGTGTTTACAGTCCCATGAGTGTCCGTCTACAAAATATAGCATTTGACAGGTCTTATACTAACTCAAACCGTGCTATTTTACGCGTTTGCATACAATAAAGCAAAGAGAGCACCGATTGGAGATGAAAAATCCCGAGATAGGCTATTGTATAGGGTCCTTACATGAAATTGTAGGATCTGATGAGATGTCTCTCGATGCCATGGAGATCGAGTAATCACCCGTCGAGTTATACGGTTTTTTTGTCTCGGGATATTATGGACTATGCCCAAATGAAGTAGCCCGGAAGCAACGACATTGTCCCACACAGAAAAAATATCTCCTCTAGTGTTTACCTAATCAACCATACATGTTGGCATGGTCCGTTTGGTGCCACAACCCACCATTTTCAAAATATATTGTTTGACCTTGAACCGACTCAAAATACACTATTTAGTGCTTTTGCAAACAATAGGGCAATGAGAGCACCGATTGGAGACAGAAAAAACTAAGATATGATATTGTATAGGGTCCCTACATAGAGGTATAGGATCTAAAAAGACGTCTCTAGGTTCCACGGAGACCAAGTAATCACCCGTGGAAGTTGTATAGTTTTTTTCTCTCGAGCCTCTTAAAGGACTACATCGGAACGAAGTAGCCTAGAAGAAACGACATTGTCCCACACAAAAAGACACCTAACCAAGTGGTTATTTAGTCACTTTAATGTTTTGGTGTGCTCCATTTGGTGCCATGACCCACCTTTTTCAAAATATAGTATTTGGTAGCCTTACACCGCTAAAATTGCACTATTTTACACATTTATAAACAATAAGACAATGAAAGCACCGATTGGATATGGAGATGTCATGTTTACGGAGCCTATTTTCATGTTAAAGTGTGGTACACCTTCTATGTGTTACACTCGGTATTTTTACGGCGGTCTTGCTCGCCGCTAAGCAGAAGTCAGGGGTTTGTGGCGAAGCCCCGAAGCAAATTTTCATGGGTGGTTTATTAACCCATGGGTAATGGGTAACCCGTTATGGGCTGTTTTTGGCCCATGGTTTTTTGGTCTTTTGCCCATTGTTTTGATACACACGGTTTTTGCACTTGGTTTTGATACCCACGGTTTTGTATCAAACTGCTTAAGCAGTTGTCTATTTATATGGTCTTATGCATATGATAGATGGACAAGCAAATGTATTACAAATGTGTTTTGAATTTGGGTTTGAATTCTGTAGAGTTTGTTGAGCATACCTCCAAACGGATTTGGGTATTGTATTGAGAGAGTGAAGGCTTGTAATAAAATCTGAGCAAGTGATTCTTTGTGGACGTAGCCCAAATTAGGTGAACCACGTTAAATATTGTCTCTCTGTGTTGTGTTATTTATTCTACACTTTTATTTGAGATGTGTAATAATTTCGCATATTAGTTTCTCTGCTGCGATTCTGTGAGGGATTATTCCGCATACTTTATTTATTATTTCCTAACAATTGGTATCAGAGTCTGGTTTGGTTTGCTGAAGTGTTGAATCGCAGGGAAAGTTTTATCTTAAGTGGGAGCTATGGCAGATGATGGAAGATCTAGGGTTGATAAATTCAACGAGAAGAATTTTAGTCTTTGGAAGATGTAGATGGAAGATTACCTTTATCAAAAGGATCTTTATACTCCGTGCCGAGAAGGTGAACAAACCCTCGAGTATGACAAATGCGGAATGGGATTTGTTGGATCGGAAGGCACTTGGAATGATTTGGCTGTGTCTTGCATCCTCGGTATTATTTAATGTTTCAAAGGAAAAGACTACAAAAGATCTAATGGATGCATTAGGGAAGTTGTATGAAAAACCCTCTGCCTCTAATAAGATATTTTTAATGAAAAAGTTGTTTAATATGAAGATGTCTGAGAATAGTTCAGTAGCAAATCATTTAAATGATTTCAATATGGTTGTGAATATGCTAGCTTTGGTTACAATAGAATTTGATGAAGAAGTTAGGGATTTATTAATTTTGTGCTCTTTACCTGAGAGTTGGAATAGCCTGGTAATGGCGGTAAGTAACTCGGTTCCAGCTAACTCAAAGTTGAAGTTTGAAGATGTTGTAGGGGTGATTCTAAGCGAGGAAATGCAAAGAAAAGCTCCGGGAACCTTCTACTTCAGGAATGCTTTGACAAAGTGGAAACTAGAGGGAGACAAGAATAAAGGAAACCGTGGAAAATCAAAAGATCGGGCAAGGTCAAAATCTAAGAACAAGATTGTATGTTGGAATTGTGGAAAGCCTGGGCATGCAAAGAAGGACTGTTGGGAGCTTCGGATAAGAAGAAACAACAGAAGAAAACAAGGAGGAAAATGTGGCATCGGGTAATGTATGTCAGATGCTTTGATTCTTTCTTTGCATAATATTACTTTGAATCTTGGGTTTTAGATTCAGGGGCTTCTTTTCATGCTACTCCACATAGGCATTATTTTGTTGATTATGTTCAAGGGGATTTTGGGCATGTTTTTCTTGGTGATGATGAGCCTTGCAGCATAGTTGGAAAAGGTTTTGTTCAAGTTAAGATGTAGAATGGGAATACATGGCTATTGAAGGATGTCAGACATGTGCCTACATTAAGGAGAAATTTGATATCGGCAGGGCAGTTGGGAAGTGATGGTTGTAGACTTAATATTTACATCGAGACTCTTGGAAGGTTACCAAGGGTGCTCTTCAGTGGCAAGAGGTAAGAAGGTTGGAACCTTGTATTTAACCACTGATAATACTAATGATTGTAATCTTGTGGCTTCAGATGCAGATACAACATTATGGCACTATAGGCTCGGTCATATGAGCCATAAGGGCATGAACATCATAAAGAAGAATTTTCCTGGATATACGAAACAGCAGTTTTAGATTTTTGTGAAAACCGCATAAATGGCAAATAGAAGCGAGTAAGGTTTCTCAAGGTTGGACCTACGAAGAAAGAGAGTAAGTTAGAGCTGGTACATTTTGATGTGTGGGGGCCGGCTCAGGCATCATCTCTTGGGGGTTCAATTTATTATGTTACTCTTATTGATGATGCAACAAGGAAAGTTTGGGTTTATTGTATTAGACAAAAATCTAATGTATTTGACACTTTTGTTAAATGGAAAGCCTTGGTAGAGAATGAAACAGGTCTTAAGCTAAAATTTTTCGGTCGATAATGGAGGGAGTATTACAGCAATGAATTTAATGATTACTTGTTCTAAGAATGGAATGTACAGGTAAAATACGGTTCCAGGGAACTCCACAATGAGAATGGGGTATCGAAAAGGATGAACAGAACAATAATGGAACGTGCTAGGAGCATGAGATTACATGCAGGACTGCCTCTTTCTTTTTGGGCAGAAGCGGTGAGCACAGTTGTGTACTTGATAAACAGAGGACCCTCAAGTGCCTTGGATGGAGGCATACCTGAGGAGGCATGGTATGGTAAGAAAGTTGATTATTCATTTCTTAGAGTCTTTGGATGTGAGGTGTTTGTTCATATAGATAAGGATGACAGGACCAAGCTAGAGGCTAAATCGAGAAAAATGTACTTTCATTGGTTATGGCGGCGATGACTTTGGATTTAAATGTTGGAGTATTAAGGACAAGAAAATCATTCGGTCTAGGGATGTGGTCTTTAATGAGAAAGTCATGTATAAGCAACAGTTATAGGAAAACAGGAAGAATCCAAGAAAGAATATGCAGTGGTAGAGGATCTTCCAGATGGGAAAGTGACCCATGAATCGAGTTCAGAACCTACTCAACAGAACCCCAAACTCCTACAAAGAGGAGGTCTTCTAGGGTAAGAAAAGAACACGAACATTTTTCTCCTTCTCTTTATTATTTATTACTCACTTGATAGTGGAGAGCCAGAGAGCTTTGATGAAGCAATGCAGGTAGATGCCAGTAAGAAGTGGGAGCAAGCCATGGATGAGGAGCATAAGTCTCTCATGGAGAACCAAACTTGGGATTTGGTGAAGCTACCGGAAGGTAAAAGAGCATTGCAGAACAAGTGGGTGTATAGATTTAAAGACGAAGAAGGAGGAAAGAAAAGATATAAGGCCCGGTTGGTGGTCAAGGGGTTTACACAGAAACAAGGTATAGATTTTGATGAGATTTTTTCTCCTGTAGTAAAAATGACTTCTATCAAAACTGTTCTTGGAATAGTGGCAGCAGAAGACTTGCACTTAGAACAGTTAGATGTAAAGACTGCATTTCTCCATGGTGATTTGGAGGAGGAGCTATATATGCAGCAGCCAGAAGGATATGAAGTCAAAGGTAAAGAGGAGATGGTGTGCAAACTAAAGAAGAGCTTGTATGGCCTAAAACAAGCTCCACGTCAATGGTATAAGAAATTTGATAGCTTCATGATGGAGCAAGGTTATATCAGATGTCATTCTGACCATTGTGTATATACAAAGAAATTTGAGAATGGAAGTTATATTATCCTGTGTTTGTATGTTGATGACATGTTGGTTGCAGGTAAAAACATGTAGAAAATAAAAGTACTCAAGAAGCATGACTAAGTGAATCATTTGCTATGAAGGATTTGGGTGCAGCCAAACAAATCCTTGGTATGAGGATATTTCGGGATAGGAAGGAATGGAAGCTGACTTTATCTCAGGAAGAGTATATTAAGAAGGTCTTTGAGAGGTTTAATATGCAGGATGCTAAACCGGTTGAGACTCCTTTGGTAGGCCATTTCAAGTTATCAAAGGTGCAGTGTCCCAAGACAGAGCAAGAAAGAAACCAGATGTCCAAGGTACCTTACTCATCAGCAGTTGGTAGTTTGATGTATGCTATGGTGTGCACTAGGCCTGATATTGCCCATGCAGTGGGAGCTGTGAGTAGATTTATGAGTGATCCAGGTAAAGAGCATTGGCAAGCAATAAAGTGGATCCTTCGGTATTTGAGGGGGACCATGGGGACGTTTTTTTGCTATAATCGATCAGACACCACTTTACGTGGTTATGTAGATTCAGACATGGCTGGAGATGTAGATAGCAGGAGGAGCACGACAGGTTATATTTACACTATAGGTGGGACAGCAATGAGCTGGATTTCACGACTACAGAAGCTGGTGGCTTTGTCAACCATGGAGGCTGAGTATGTTATTGCCACAGAGGCAAGCAAAGAAATGATTTGGTTACAACAATTGCTTGAGGAGTTGGGGCATAAGTAGGAGGAATGTAAGTTGCATAGTGATAGTCAGAGTGCTATACACCTAGCTAAGAACTTTGCTTTCCACTCCAGGATGAAGCATATACAGTTGAGATATCACTTCATCAGGACAGCTTTGGAGGAAGATAAGTTGAAGTTGGAGAAGATTCATACCAATCAGAATCCTGCACACATGATGACCAAGGAGGTCACAAGGGATAAAATAAAGCTACAATCAGCTTTGGTTGGCCTTCGCAGATGACAGTGAAGGGTTGAGAAGCTTGCTCAGAATGGAAATCAGTCTCCAAGTGGGAGATTGTTATGTTTGTGGAGCCTATTTTCATGTTAAAGTGTGGTACACCTTCTATGTGTTACACTCAGGTATTTTTATGGTAGTCCCGCTCACCACCGAGCGGGTTAGGGGGTTCGGGGCGAAGCCTGGCAAGCAAATTTTCATGGGTGGTTTATTAACCCATGGGTAATGGGTAACCGTTATGGGCTGTTTTTGGGCCCATGGTTTTTCGGTCTTTTGCCCATTGTTTTGATACCCACGGTTTTGTATCAAACTGCTTAAGCAGTTGTCTATTTATATGGTCTTATGCATATGATAGATGGACAAGCAAATGTATTACAGATGTGTTTTGAATTCGGGTTTGAATTCTGTAGAGTTTGTTGAGCATAGCTCCAAACGGATCTAGGTATTGTATTGAGAGAGTGAAGGCTTGTAATAAAATCTGAGCAAGTGATTCTTGGTGGACGTAGCCCAAATTGGGTGAACCACATTAAATATTGTCTCTCTGTGTTGTGTTATTTATTCTGCACTTTTATTTGAGATCTGTAATAATTTATGCATATTAGTTTCTACTGTTGCGATTCTGTGAGGGATTATTCTGCATACTTTATTCCTTATTTCCTAACAGAAAAAACCAAGACAATATATTGTAGATGGTCCCTACACCAAGGTGTAGGATGTGACAATACATCTCTAGGTGCCACATAGACCGAGTAATCACCCGTCGAAGTTATATGGTTTTTGGTCTCAGGGCTCTTAAGGGACTATGCCCAAACGAAGTAGCCCAGAAGCAACAACATTGTCCTACACCGAAATGAAACCTCCTATATTGTTTACCTCACCACCCAAATATATTGGTACCATATTTTTGGTGTCACAACTCAAAGCATTTTAAAAAATAGCATTTGATAGCCTTATACTAACTCAAAATTCACTATTTAGTGCATTTGCAAATAATAGAGAAACGAGAGCACCGATTGGAGATGGAAAAAATTTAGATGGAATATTGTAGAGGGTACCTATGTGGAGGCATAGGATCTAACGAGTAATCTCTAAGTGCCACAGAGATCGAGTAATCACATGTCGAAGTATGGTTTTTTTGTCTTAGGGCTCTTAAGGGACTACAAAGAGCACGAAGTAGCTCGAAATAATGACATTTTCCAGCACAAAAAAACCTCCTTAGTGTTTACCTGGCCACTTGGATTTATTTTCATGATCCATTTGGTGCCACAACCCACTATTTTCAAAATATAGCATTTGACAACCTTACACTGACTCAAACTGCACTATTTAACACGTTTGCAAACAATAGGGTAGCGAGAGCACCGATTTGAGATGGAAAAAATGATATAGGCTATTATATAGGGTCCCTATGTGGAGGTGTAAGATTGGATGAAGCATCACTAGGTGTAATGGAGAGTGAGTAATCACTCATCAAAGTTATCTGATTTTTTTGTCTCAAGCCTCTTAAAGGACTATGCTGGAATAAAGTAGCTTGGAAGAAATGACATTATCCCACATGAAAATGACACCTCCCCTAGAATTTACCTATCCATCTAGATGTTTTTCAATGGTCCGTTTGGTGGCACAACCCACCTTTTTAAAAATATTGCATTTGACAACCTTATATTGGCTCAAACAGCATTATTTGGCACATTTGCAAACAGTAGGGCAACGAGAGTACTAATTGGAGACGGAAGAATTTGAGACAGACTATTGTATAGGGTCCCTATGCCAAGGTGTAATATCTAACAAGATGTTTCTCGATGCCATGGATACCACGTAATCACACATCGAAGCTATACGCTTTTATGTATCGTGGGCTCTTAAGGGACCGTGTGTAACAAAGTAACCTGGAAGAAACGACATTCTCCCGAACCAAAAAGATACCTCCCTAGTATTTAAATGGCCACCTGCATGTGTTGACATGGTCCGTTTGGTGCCACAACCCACCATTTTCAAAATATATCATTTGTGACCTTACATTAGCTCAAGCTACACTATTTAGCATGTTTGCAAACAATAAGGCAGTGAGAGCACCGATTGGAGATCAAAAAAACTAAGATAGGATATTGTACAAGGTCCTTATGCCAAGGTGTTAGATCTAAATAGATGTCTTTAGGTGCCACAAATAAAGTATTCACTCGTCGAAGTTATACTGATTTTTTGTCTCGGGGCTCTTACGAGACTACACCGAACGAAGTAGCCTAGAAGCAACGACATTGTCCTCGCACCAAAATGACACCTCCCTTAGAGTTTACCTAGCCACTCGGACATGTTGGCATGGTCAGTTGGTGACATGACCCACCATTATCAAAATATAGTGTTTTACTGACCTTACATTGGCTCAAACCGCACTATTTGGCGCATTTCAAACAATAGGGCAGCGAGAGAGCACCGATTGGAGATAGAAAAAACCAAGAAATTATATTATAGAGGGTCCCTTGAAAAAGTTTTAGGATCTAAATATATGTCTCTAGGTGCCACGAAGACCGAGTAATCACACGTCAAATTTATATAGAGTTTTTGGTCTCAGGGCTCTTAAGGGACTATGCTTAGAAACGAAGTAGCCTAGAAGCAATGAAATTGTCCCACACTGAAATGAAACCTCACCTATTGTTTACTTGGCCACCTAGACATGTTGGCATGGCCCATTTGGTGCAACGACCCACCATTTTCAAAATATAGCATTTGACCTTACACCGACTTAAACCGCACTATTTGGCACTTTTGCGAACAATAGGGTGGCAAGAACATTGATTAGAAATGGAGAAGTCCGAGACAGGATATTGTAGAGGTTCCCTACCACAAGGTGTAGGATCCAACGAGACATCTCTAGGTTCCATAGAGATTGATTAATCACTCGTCAAAGTTGTACGGTTTTTTGGTCTCAAGGCTCTTAAGGGACTACACCTGAACAAAATAGCCTTGAAGCAACAAAATTTTCCCGCACCGAAATGACACCTACTCTAGCATTTATCTAGCCACTTGGACATGTTGGAACCATTTTTTGGTGCCACAACATCCTGAGGCATGAATTCTCACTACTCGACTCCGTTCATTTCCTAGGATTGCCTAGAAAAGGTAGTTTGCAAACAATTATGCCACGAAGGCTCAAGGAATGCCACAACCCTGAATTCTTGGGTGTGATTAGAGGCCTCCTTCACTCAAGTTTTGGCTCAAATGGTTCTCGGTTTGGATGACCAAGCGCCAAGTTGTGATCGTCATAATTTTCTCGCTAAAAATGTGAATTGGGATGAATAGGGAAGGGGTTCTTGGCTCCGGATCGGGTGGTCTGACTCCAAACCGGGCCTCCTTAGAGCTTGCCATAGCACCCGAAGGCATATACCCTCACAACCGGATGCATTAGCAATGGGAGTTCACTTCCATGATGTCTTGAGGCATGACTTCTCACTACTCAGCTCGCATCAATGAGATTACAACAAGGTAAACACATTACCATGTAAATACTCTAATGATTGTTTGATCTCTTTTTAAAGCATGTAAATACACAATAGAGTGTTAAGAATATTTTTTCATATCTTGTGCCAACTAAACTACAATGTTTATGTATTTTTTTAAACAAGTGAATTCAAATTAGGACCTTATTGTTACACACATCAATAACACTTAATTTGGACTAATACTTAACAAATAAATTGTAAGTACACTAAAAACATATAAAATGGCTTGTAATAATTTTCTCAAGACCATTTTTAATTGTGTACATTTTTTCCCAATTTTAAGTGTGTTAACCATGTGCTTAAAATAAGAAAATATATATAACTCCACACTTTAATCTCTTGAATAAAAAATGATCTTACACCCAAGAACCTTAAAAACCATTATATAACATAACCTCACATATCATATATCATAAGAATAACATAACATCATATATCATATATCATATGGATAATGGTCACATAATCGAGGCCATCAAATCAAATCAAATAGAGAAGTAATATGGTTATTGTTATCTCTCGAAAGTCTACACTGTAGAGAGATGACTGCAGGTGTTCTAAGCTTACTCTGGATATCTCTCTTTTGTAGATACAATGGAAACACCTCAGGTCTTTGGGTATACATATTGTTGAGGTGAGTCTCCTGTCAAGGTCAGTTCCTTCTTGATGTATCCTAAACTAATTTTTGGGGTTTTGAGGGTAAAAATATGACTGTAAATGAATTAAAAACTGGGGTGATACACCAAACTTGTTGAGGGATTTGACTAAGTACATGCAAAAATATCTAGAGAATGGATTCTAGATGCACAAACCAATAGTTTTCAGCAGAATATTAAGGCAAAACACTTGATGTATTGAGGGAATGATTCACAACAATACTGTTAAGATGAACATGCACACTAATATTATGCAGAAATAACTAAATTTGTAGCAAGGTAAGATGATCAATCAGGGAATTTGACATTCACAAGAAATAATAAAGTATACACAACACTGCAAATAATTGGAAAGGCAGAAATAAATTCTCATTCAAAGGGGAAAAACTAGCAAAATATGCTCCAACGACTCCTGTGTCCAAAAATTCCTCTTTGTACTTTGTCAATGCACACAATATATAGCAAAATTATTCATCCCACCCTTCCTAAAAATAGACTAAAAATTGTACTCACCCATGCATCCTATTTTTATCCTTTATCCTAAATAAATAAAGGAATAAAAATAAGCATGCTAATATAATGAGGCATTAATAGCCTTGTTTACAAAAATACAACTCAGTCAAATTATAGTTGACTATTCTATTTTTAATAAAGTTGGGTGAATAATTTTGCTAATAATAAATTTTTCTTGATGAGCAAGTCTTCTCCAATGCATGAAATTTATGTCTTCTAGCTGATGATGTGGCATCTGCAACTTGATCCACTTGCAATTGTAAAAATAGCATTTAAACCGCCCTTGGATGCACATGCAAAAATTAATCTCCCTACAAGTAAAAATAATGCCTTGTCTCTTACACTTAGAAAAATTTTTATCAATTCCACATCACCCATTGTGGGGACCACTATGAGCACATGTGTAATAATATTCTACTCTTATTTTTGTGGAAAATAAGGTAATAGGCCTCCAAAAAGGGCTCCTTGTACTCTGATGTTGACCTCATGTTTGTCTTCTAGTAGTCACATGAAGAATTGCACTTGTGCACATAATGCTATTGTCTGCTTTCTAAAACTCCCACTGTGGGGACCACCTGTGATGTGAACACTTGTCTTCATCTAGATTTGACCTCCTTTGATGACTTGGCATAATATTATGATTTAGAATAAACATGGGGTCATTTTTTTAAATATTGCCATATTATATACTCACCACCTTTTTGGATATCATTGCATTGCAATTTGTTGTCGGTATTATGGAATTTTGGCATATGTTTAGGACCTTAACCAAGGTCAATGCAATGATTCTTTTAATGATGTGGGCTGGCCCCCTCACGGTGACTCACCCCTTGGAATATTTGTTGGTGGCAATGTTTGAGTTGATAACTGTGGTTGGGTCATACAAACCATGGTAGAGTTGCTCACCTTCAATGAATACCCTTGATCTTTTTTTCTATATGATCATTGGCCATTGATCCTTCTATACCCTCGGTTAGGGTTTTGACCTTACGCAATTAATATGGTCGGTGACTGTGGTTATGTTTTGCATCTGCTTTGAATTTGGTGAACGGTTTATGGCCACTGATTTTGGTATTTGTCAATCTTGCATTGTTTGATCTAACTAAGGTAAGTGAGGAACTGACCATGGTGATTTGAGTTTTGCTTTGATTTTGGTGATTGAATTATGTCCATTGATTTTGGTACCCTTGTAAAACTAGAATGTTGATCTTCCAACTCATGGTGAGAGAGGTAGTTGGCAGTGGTTTGAATGTTGATCGTTTGATTTTGTACTTCAAAGTTTGCACTGTCAATCTGTAACTCATTGGTTGAGTTAGGTTTCACCAAAGTTAGTTGGGTGAGTTGAAAAATACTCAACCTCTATCATTTTTTCATTATTTTTCTCATTTTGGGTGGCGAAGCCTGGAAAAATTTCTCCAAGAAAGCATTTTTGATCCTTCAATCTTGGCTCTTTGCATTTTGTTAACTCTTATGAGGTTCGGTGCATGGATTTGTTTATTCTCTCGTGATATTTTGGCTACCAATAGTGGAGTTTTGGAGCTTGTATTCTTTGTTGAGAAGGGATATGTGAGTTTTTTTGTTCGTCGGTTTGGAGTATCATCGAGCTCTTTTCTCTATAAAAACAACTTTCTGTGATGAAGTTTTGGTTCTTGGTCATTTTTTAAAGGCCCTGGTTGGAGTTCATGGCTCTGAGTTCCATCTTGTCTGCCATTTCTTGAGTTCTTTCTAGCTCAAAACTTTTTCAAATGGCTTCTAGGAGGTTCTGCACATGAATATTTTATGAGGTGAGATTTGGCAGTCATTATTTGGTAAAAAAATCTTCTATCTTTGACTCTAATGCTCCTTTTTCATTTCTTCCCTCTATCTGATACTGAAACCTCGTATGCAATTTCTTGATTTTGTGGTCTATGGAAATGTTTGAGTTCGAACTCATTTTGAGCCTTCAACCTGCTCTACATTTAGTAATCTTTCGAGAGTTTTGAAATCTCGACTGAAAACTAGTAAGTTAGTAAGTTAGTAGATCTCGTATTTTTGTTGATGTGGGTATTTCATTTTTCAGCTTCATCATTCTATTTACTCTAAATGTGCATATTTTTTGTTTCGAAAACTAAGGCATTTGGCAGACATTTATTTGCAAAGCCTTATATTGTGAAACCTCCTTGTACTTCTTTCGAGCTATCCTTTTAAGTTGTGGTTTTCATTTTGATTCATTCTTGAGCTTTGAAGTCTACAATATCGATGCCTATTTTATATGGGTAATCTTGAAATCCCCTTGTATTTTCCTCTATTCCAATTCAAATTCATTCGTTTCTATTCTGCATTATTTAAATCTCATACCTCCTGAATCTGGGCATTCAAGTCCTAAGCTTTTTTATTTTGGGTCGGGATTTTATGATAATAATAATTAAACTTTCAGTAGGGTTTCAGTTAATTCATAACTATTACATTGTGAATATGAAATGGGTTTCAGTTTGTCTATTTCTTCAACTCTTTCTCAATTTGTAACTTTTAGATATTTATTTCTTACTATCTTATTAGATGTTTAGAATTTGACTATGAAAAGTTTTATTCCCCTATTTCAATTGTTCTATTGCATACTTGAAGAGAAATAGATTTATAATGTATTTATTTTGAGCCTGAAAATTTTGTAACCTCCAAGATCTGTAGATCTTACCATTTGAACACTCGATGTATGTTGTTTGTGAATATATCATTTGTTTGTGTTGTTATGAACAATAGTTATTCATTATCACATCATTGTATGGATAAAACCTTGACCTCAAGGAGTGATGTTGATTCTTCAATTGAATTGTAGGTGACATCTTCCATTTCTTGAGCTCTTGTAGCTGTCTTTTTGTGCTTTGGCTCCTCAACTACTCTTAAGATAGTTACTTAAAATACCATCCATACCCAAACTAGGTTTGCATTTATGGTGCATTCTCAAGATCATCTTAAACTGAAATCACTTCCTGAAGTTTTATATGCTTAAACTTTGCATGGTAGTTGGAATTTTAAGTTCTGTACTTTGATCTCCATGAATCTTATCTTATCTTCTCAAGGAAGTGTATTAAATTCATTTTAAAATCTTGTCTTTCTGAGCTAGTTAACTTCCTCTCTTTTGTAGCTCCATTGCAAGTTGTTTCAAATATTGAAATGAGACCTATGTAATAATGAAAATCTTGAAATCTGAAATGTGCTCATTACTTCCAATTTTCTCAGTTGATTATATTAGTTTGAACTGTTATGCTCATAAACATGTTATCTTTGAAAATTTTAAAAGTAGACATCATGAACACTTTTCCTTCTTTATTGTGTTTCTTTTCCATAACAACAAACTGTAAAGCATGCTTTTATCTCTTCTGTTGCAATTTGTACCTACACATCTCAAAAACTGATTAGAAACTTAAGACTTTTTGGTCTCTCTTGTATACCATATTTCTTCTTTTTGGTCCTTTCTGAGTGAATGAGTCATGCTGAAACTATGATCTCTTTGAATTTAATATCTTCACTTGTGCTCTGAGATTCTTAGTTGAAACACATGCCTACTACTTTGAGTACTTACTCCTTACTTGCATTAGTTGTATCTTGTGTGTCCATACTTCTCTGTTAGTTGGTCTTGTAGATGTACATTGAGCTGGTTGCATTGTGTATTGTATCTCTTCATCATGAATTACCCTCTGCATTATTAGTTGTATTATAACTGAAGAAATTCTTAATAATGAAGTAACTTGTATTTATATGAATCTGTAGCTTTGACTATACAATGTATTATCTCCTTTCTTGTATACTATTTGATTAGTACAGTAGTTTATCTTTTGTCAAATCTTTCAAACATGTATTAGTTTTGAAATAGCATGATGGAAAGATGTAAAATGTCCATTTTACATGGCGAAGCCCTGTCAAAATTTTCTCATATTTCCTTTTCCATTTTGTTTCAGCTGCAATTTTATCTCATTCCATTTGTTAGAATCTACAGCACTAAACCTACATTTATTTTATGGATTAGTATAGGCACATCTTTATATATTCAGCCTTTAGTCTGAACTGAAATAAATGTACTTTTCTTATTCAAGTTACAGAATGTAATACTTCTGATATATAAACACAATAGTTAGTGTTTATTTCCTTCTTCATACCTGTACCTACACATTTAGATAAACTAGTTAGAAAACATTTAGGATTTTTGGCCTCTCTTCTGTTCCATAGTTTTTTCTTTTATCTTTTCTCTCTAAAATGATTGTGAGAATCATATGTACTGATGTAGAATATTGTTGTTTTTCTACTATGCATTTATATTTTTGTAATCATACCTCCTGATATCAAGAGATTCATTTTGACAAAGATAGACAATACAAGAACATGATTTAATCCTGAGATCATGACTGATGGTCTCTTTTATGTTTCCTTTTCAGGTACAGTGCAGTGTTGAATAGCAAGGATGAATATGGAGCAACAAATGGAGCAAAGATGGAGTAGCAGACAAAAGAAATAAGGCAATGATGGATTCCTTCATCTTCTTTTTCTTTTATTTTCATGCACATGCACCTTCTATTTCAATAGTTATGATGTTTACTTGAGTTACATCCCATGGCTTGTGTGGAAAACATTTGAAATTCCTTATGAATAAAACATTGAATTCTGAAACTGAGTTGTGTACTTCCTGTTAGTGTGAAATCACAAAGACTTCCAAATGAGCTCTAAAAGATCTACTTCTCTAGGTAGATTCATCTGGTGTGATTGCATAACATGGAACTTTTCCTAATGTTAGGTTATGGAGAATGTTTTCATGTGAAAAGTGTTGAAGATCAGTACACTAAGAGTACTGTGCACTTTCCACGCTTGTCTCACTGGGTTCGAGGCTAGGCCGAGGCCCCGAGCGGAGGTCTAGGTGCACAGCCCCCTTCGAATTTTTTTTTTTGGGCCTTAAAACGTACCCGATCAATCGGGAAACATACTTTTCTCATATGGGTGGGATTTTTGACCAATAGGTTTATGGGACGGTTTTGGCCCATGGTTTTAATACCCACGGTTTTGTAAAACTACTTAAGTAGTTGTCTATTTATATGGTTTTGTGCATATGGTAGGCATAATGTAACATTACAGATGTTTTTGAATTCGGGTGTGAATTCTATAGAGTTTGTTGAGCATAGATCCAAACAGATTTGGGTATTGTATTGAGAGAGTGGTGGCTTGTAATAAAATCTGATCAAGTGATTCTTGGTGGAAATAACCCAAATTGGGTGGTTAAATATTGTCTCTTTGTGTTGTGTTATTTTACTATGCACTTTTATTTAAGATATGTAATATTTTTTTGCATATTAGTTTCTACATGTTGTGATTCTATGAGTGATTATTCCACATATTTTATCCCTTATTTCCTAACAATTTGTATTAGAGCACTGGTTTGGTTTGCTTAAGTGTTAAATCGTAGGGAAATTTTTACCTTAAGTGGGAGCTATTGTAGATGATGGAAGATCTAGGGTTGATAAATTCAACGGGCATAATTTTAGCTTTTGGAAGATGTAGATGGAAGATTACCTTTATCAAAAGGATCTTTATATTCCGATGTTCGAGAAAGTGAACAAACCCTCGAGCATGATAGATGTAGAATGGGATTTGTTGGATATGAAGCCACTTGGGACAATCCAAATTGTGTCTTGCATCTTTGGTATTATTTAATGTTTCAAAGGAAAAGACTACAAAAGAACTCGATGGATGCATTAGGAAGTTGTATGAAAAACCTTCGCCTCTAATAAGATATTTTTAATGAAAAATTTGTTTAATATGAAGATTTCGAGAATGGTTCAATAAGTAGATCATCTAAATGATTTTAATACGATTGTAAATATGCTAGCTTCAGATTACAATAGAATTTGATGAAGAATTTAGGGATTTATTAGTTCTCAGTGCTCTTTACCCGAGAGTTGGAATAGCACAGTAATGGCGATAAGCAACTTAGTTCTAGCTAACTCAAAGTTGAAGGTTGAGGATGTTGTAGGGGTGATTCTAAGTGAGGAAATGTGAAGAAAAAGCTCTGGTGAATCTTCTACTTCAGGGAATATGTTGACAAGTGGAAACTAGAGGGAGACAAAGAATAGAGGAAGCCGTGGAAAATCAAAGGATCGGGCAAGGTCAAAATCCAAAAGCAAGATAATATGTTGGCATTGTGGAAAGTCTGGGCATGTAAAGAAGGATTGTTGGGAGCTTCAGGACAAGAAGAAACAACAGGAAGAAAAAAAGGAGGAAAATGTGGCAACGGGTAATGTATGTCAGGATGCTTTGATTCTTTCTTTGCACAATATTACTGAATCTTGGGTTTTAGATTCGGGGGCTTCTTTCCATGCTTCTCCACATAGGCATTATTTTGTTGATTATGTTCAAGGATATTTTGGGCATGTTTTTCTTAGTGATGATGAGCCTTGCAGCATAGTTGGAAAAGGTTTTGTTCAGTTTAAGATGTAGAATAGGAATACTTGGCTATTGAAGGATGTCGACATGTGCCTAGATTAAGATGTAATTTGATATCGGTATGGCGGTTGGGAAGTGATGGTTGTACTATGATATTTATTGTGGACTCTTAGAATGTTATCAAGGGTGCTCTTGTGGTGGCAAGAGGTAAAAAGGTTTGAACCTTGTATTTAACCACTTATAGCACTAATTTTTGTAATCTTGTGGCTTCGTAAGTAGATACAACATTGTGGCATTATAGGCTCAGTCATATGAGCCATAAGGGCATGGAGATCATAAAGAAGGATTTTCCCAAATATACGAAATAGGTTTGGAGTTCTATAAGGACTGCATATATTGGAAATAGAAGACAGTAATATTTCTCAAGGTTGGACCTTCAAAGAAAGAGAGTAAGTTAGAGCTGGTGCATTTTGATGTGTGGGGGCCGGCTCTGTATCATCTCTTGGGGTTCAAGTTATTATGTTACTTTTATTGATGATGAAACAGGGGAAAGTTTGGGTTTATTGTATTAGAAACAAATCTAATGTATTTGACACTTTTGTTAAATGGAAAGCCTTGGTAGAGAATGAAACAGGTCTTACGCTAAAATGTCTCATATCATATAATGGAGGGGAGTATTGCAGCAATGAATTTGATGATTTTTGTTTTAAGAATGGAATCCGTAGGCAAAATACGGTTCCAGGAACTCCATAATATAATGGTGTGTCAAAAAGGATGAACAGAATAATAATGGAACGTGTTAGGAGCATGAGGTTACATACAGGACTGCCTCTTTCTTTTTGGACGAAGTGGTGAGAACAACTGTGTACTTGATAAACAGAGGACCTTCAAGTTCCTTTGATGGAGGCATACCCGAGGAGGCTGGGTATGGTAACAAAGTTGATTATTCATTTCTTAGAGTCTTTGTATTTGAGGTGTTTGTCCATATAGAAAAGGATGATATGACCAAGCTAGAGACTAAATCAAAAAAATGTACTTTCATCGATTATGGTGGTGATGACTTTGGATATAAATGTTGGAGTATTAAGGACAAGAAAATCATTCGATCTAGGGATGTGGTATTTAATGAGAAATTCATGTATAAACAATAGTTGCAGGAAAATAGGGAAGAATCCAAGAAAGAATATGCAGTGGTAGAGGATCTTCCAGGATGGAAAAGTGACACATGAATAAGTTCAAGAACCTCCTCAACAGGAACCCCAAACTCCTATATTGAGAAGGTCTTCTAGGGTAAGAATAGAACCTGAACATTTTTCTCCTTCTCTTTATTATTTATTACTCACTGATAGTGGAGAGCCAGAGAGATTTGATGAAGCAATGCAGGTAGATGCCAAGAAGAAGTGGGAGCAAGCCATGAATCAAGAGCATTAGGCTCTCATGGAGAACAAGACATGGGATTTGGTGAAGCTACCCGAGGAGGAAAAGAGCATTACTGAACAAGTGGGAGTTTAGAGTCAAAGAGGAAGGAGGAAAGAAAAGATACAAGGCCCAGTTGGTGGTCAAGGGGTTTGCACATAAAAAAGGTATATATTTTGATGATATTTTTTCTCCTATAGTAAAAATGACTTCTATTAGAACTATTCTAGGAATAGTTGCAGTAGAAGACTTGCACTTAGAACAACTTGATGTAAATATTGCATTTCTCCATGGTGATTTGTAGGAAGAACTATATATGCAAAAGAACTGAGGGCTATGAGGTCAAAGGTAAAGAGGAGATGGTGTGCAAACTGAAGAAGAACTTATATGGCTTGAAACAAGCTCCACGTCAATGGTATAAGAAATTTGATAGCTTCATAATGGAGAAAGGTTATATTAGATGTCATTCTGACCATTACATGTATACAAAGAAATTTGAGGATGACAGTTATATTATCCTTTGTCTGTATGTGGATGACATGTTAGTTGTAGGTAAAAACATGTAGGAAATAAAAGTACTCAAGAAGCAGTTAAGTGAATCCTTTGCTATGAAGGATTTGGGGGTAGCCAAACAAATCCTTGGTATGAGGATATCTTGGGATAGGAAGGAATGGAAGATGACTTTATCTCAGGAAGATTACATTAAGAAAGACTTGGAGAGGTTTAATATGCAGGATGCTAAACCGATTGGGACTCCTTTGGTAGGCCATTTCAAGTTATCAAAGGAGTAGTGTCTGAAGATAGAGCATGAGAGAAACTAGATGTCCAACGTACCTTAATAATCGGTGGTTGGCAGTTTGATGTATGTCATGGTGTGCACTAGGCTCGATATTGCCCATGCGGTGGGAGCGGTGAGTGGATTTATCAGGTGATCTAAGTAGAGATCACTCGGGCGGCGAAAAAGTGGATCCATCGGTATTTGAGATGGACCATGGGGACATTTTTGTGCTACACTAGATCAAACACTACTTTTTATTGTTATGTAGATTCAGATATGTCGGATATATAGATAACAGGAGGAGCACAACAAGTTATGCTTACAATGTAGATGGGACAACAACAGAAGTGGATTTCATGACTACAAAAGCTTGTGGCTTTGTCAACCACATAGGTTGAGTATGTTGTTGCCATAGAGGAAAGAAAAGAAATGATTTGGTTACAACAATTTCTTGAGGAGTTGGGGCATAAGTAGGAGGAAGGAAAGTTGCATAGTGATAGTCGATCATTATACACCTAGCTAAAACTCTGCTTTCCACTCTAAGATGAAGCATATACACTTAAGGTACCTTTTCATCAAGACAGCTTTGGAGGAAGAGAAGTTGAAGGCGGAGAAGATTCATACTAGTCAAAATCCTACGATACATGATGACCAAGGTGGTCACAAGGAAAAACTAAAGTTGTGTTCAATTTTAGTTAGTCTTCACGGAAACTAGTAAAGGGTTGAGAAGCTTGCTTAGAGGAAAACTAGTCTCTAAGTGGGAGATTGTTAGGTTGGGAGCTGTTTTCATGTGAGAAAGTGTTAAAGACTATACACTAAGAGTACTATACACTTTCCACAGCTTGTTTTTATGGGATGGTTTTGGACCATGGTTTTAATACCCATAGTTTTGTAAAACTTCTTAGCGAGCTTGTTTATTTATACGGTTTTGTGCATATGGTAGGCATAATGTAACATTATAGATGTGTTTGAATTTGGGTTTGAATTTTGTAGAGTTTGTTGAGCATAGCTCCAAACAGATCTAGGTATTGTATTGAGAGAGTGGTGGCTTGTAATAAAATCTAAGCAAGTGATTCTTGGTGGACGTAGCCCAAATTAGGTGAACCACGTTAAATATTGTCTCTTTGTGTTGTGTTATTTTATTCAGTAATTTTATTTAAGATCTGTAATATTTTTACGCATATTAGTTTCTACTGTTGCACTTACGAGAGGATTATTCCACATATTTTATCCCTTATTTCCTAACACCTAAGGTGTGGGACCTTGAAAATTGGAAAATCTCTCTAGATTAAAGGTTGGTTCCTTATTCCTCTATTCAGGTGCATATGTGAGGATTTGTAGAGGATCTATTTCTCATATCTAGTCTAAAATTTCCAAGGGGACATGGATAAAAGAATACAGGAAATGAGAAATAACTAAACTACCAGGTGATGCACCAAAGGAATGATGAACACTTAGTTTTCTTTCGACATGAACCAATAAAATGCATACCATAAACAAGCACAAATAGCTAGATATGTAATGAGAGACCAGATAGAAGCAAAAGAAACAAGAAGGATCTAAAATTGATCACAAACGTATTTTATTGCTCTATAGATTGATACAGTTCATTACAGAATGGATGAAAGGCATAAATGTGTTACAATTTTCATGGAAGGCTCAAACCCCACAAATCCTTTGCCAGAAGGAGAAGGGAGCCTGTAAAACTAAGAATATCCAACCCTTTACAATGAACCCTGCATCCGTCTTTATAGATTCAACCTGAGAGAAGAAAGAGAGAGAGAAGAGGGAAAACACGGGTCGAGGCTCAACCACCGCTGTTAATGCATCTTCTAAAATCTTCCTCGAATCCATTTTTACTTGCATCGATCCTTGGTTTGGCACCTTGAAGGAAGAGGAAACAACGAAAATAGATCGAATCTGATCTGGTTGTTGAGATTGATGATCCTGCATTGAAATATCGAAGACGTTTCTCCATTTTACCTCAACTAATTTAAAAAAATAAAGTTTCGAGACTCCCATGGTGTAGAAGATATCAAGATCTTTCTAACAGGATCGATTTGCAATATTTCAGCTACTGGGTCGAAATATATGCCCCTTCGAAGTTTGAATCAATTCCGTACAAATGAGATAATAATAATGGTATAGCTTTGATACCAAAAGATAGAATAGAATAAGATTGCAATGACCAAAGAGGGACGGAAGCCTCACAAATATTATTGATCATGAAATTAGATTACATAACAATGCAAGAGCTGTAATATTTATAGATATTAGATAGCCTCATATGGATAGACATGACACCCTAGCAGGCACTAACTACGAGATGATAAGACCCATCTCACATGCACATGTAATTACTACTAATACCAATATTGAATGTTATCCAACATAACAATATTGAATGCAAGTCACTAGACTAGAGTGCACATGTTACACATTATTAAATAAAAGACAATGCAATAAAATGCAATAAATATACCTATGCTAAATTATGCTAACATTCCCCCCCTTAATTTTACATAGTTTCCAATGAAGTGGAGAGGAACTCTTTGAACAGTGTGAATTTTTCACGTGTAAGTGACTTAGTGAAAACATTTTCCTTCTCGTTTCAACCAGGACAAAACTGGAGCTATATGTTGTGCTTCAAGACATGCTCACGTATGAAATGAACTTGTACTTCAATATGCTTGGTTCTCTCATGAAATACTGGATTGCGAACAAGCTTCAGAACTCCTTCATTATCAATATATACTGGAGTAGATTTCTGTTGTGGTAGACCAATTCCTTCCAGTATTTGGCATAGCCATAGTGCTTCACAAATAGCTTCACTGCAGACTTGATACTCGCTTCAGAGAAGATCGAGAAACAAAGTTCTATTTCTTGCTTCCCCATGATATCGGTCTAGATCCCATAAAGAAGATGAAGCCTAATGTTGACTTCCTATCATCCATGTTTCTTACATGATCTGAATCTGAATATCCTGTAAAGAAGAAGTCGTTATTCTTGTACTCTAAACCAAGGTCAACTGTACCCTTTAGATATCTCAGTATTCTCTTTGTTTCTTTCCAATGACATATTTTTGGTTCTTGCATGAAGCGTGATAAATAGCTGACTGCAAAGTTGATATCTATTCTAGTATATGTCAGGTAAATGAGACTCCTGATCAACTGCTGATAGAGAGTTGCATTCACCGGTGGTGATGGATCGAAACAAGATAATCAAGTCTCACTTCCATAGGTGTAGCAATAGGAGTGCGCAGTCCATCATCCCGAATTTCTCGAGCATTGTCTTGGTGTATTTCAACCGTGACACAAAGATATGATTCTGTTTTTTCCATACTTCCAACCTAAGACAATAGTGCATAAGCCCGAGATCTGTCATGTCGAACGATCGATTAAAATCCTTCTTTGTTGCATCGATCATCTTCCCATAACTGCCTGTAATGACTAGATCGTTGACATAAACAACCAAAATGACAATCTCCCCCCTTGATTTTTGAGGTAGAGATTGGGGTCATAAGGATTCCTTTTGAATCCATGACTTATGAGATGCTCATCAATTTTGATGTACCATGCTCGGGGTGCCTGTTTTAGGCCATATAGAGATTTTATGAGTCTACATACCATCATCTCTTTTCCTGGTATTACATAACCCTCTGGCTGAGTCATATAGACTTCTTCTTGCAAATCTCCATTAAGAAAGGCACTTTTCACATCCATTTGGTGGACTTTCCAACCAAATTGTGCAGCTAGAGAAAAGATCATCCTGATTATCTTGATCTTGGCTGGGAGAAAATGTCTCCTCATAATCAATGCCTTCTTGTTGTGCATACCCCTTTGCTACAAGCCTTGCTTTATACTTTTCAATAGTCCCATCTGATTTGTACTTAGTCTTGAATATCCATCTGCATCCAATGGGTTTCTTCCCTGGTGGAAGGTCTACAAGTTGCCATGTGTTGTTCTTCATCACTTACTGATACTCTGAATCCATGGCATCTTTCCAAGCTTTTGATTGTAGGGCTTCCCGAATCAGATGGCTCAACTGCTTTCAACAACTCTACTCATTAGGACATAATTGACCTCTTCACGAGCTTGACCGCAAGTTCTAGGTCTAGGATTGGATGATGTGCTAGGTGCTTCATCCAAATTTGATCTCTTATTAATTGAGTATACCATTTAGGTAACTTCTTAGCTGTTACATTGGCTTGTGGTGGATCCAAGTTTTCACCATCATCCAATTCATCACTGTCATCTTCAGTGGGAACATCAAATTCTATCTTCACAAGAGGTGTATTCTGCATGTTTGTTGAGTTGTTGAGTGGAGCATCTTCTTGTTTCTTCTCAAAGAACTCTACATCCCTACTTGTGTATACTTTCTTTGCTTTTAGATCCCATAATCTGTACCCAAGTGCTTCTTCACTATATCCAATGAATATCAGTTTCTTAGCTTTCATATCTAACTTGTTCCTGTTCTTCTTGGGTATGTGCATGCTAGCTTTACACCTAAATACTCTTAGGTGTGCAATTGATGGTTTCCAATTTAACCATGCTTCTTGAGGTGTCACTCCTTCAAGAGCTACTGTGGGAACTCTATTCAACAAATAAACTGCAGTTCTTGCAGCTTCTGCCCAAAATGTCTTTGTTAAACCTGAGTCGTCAATCATACATCGCACCATTTCCATGATAGTAAGATTTCTTCTCTCACCTATACCATTCTGTTGTGGTGTGTGAGTAGGAGGCATTTGTCGATGAATTCCATGAGCTTCTAGGTAAGTCTTAAACTCATTGCTTGTGAATTCTCCCCCTCGATCTGAGTGAAGAGTTTTGATCTTGCGACCAACTTCATTCTCAACAAGTGCTTTGAACTTCTGAAATGTCTCAAAGGCTTGACTCTTGTTTCTTAGACAATATATCCACATATTTCTTGAGTATTCATCAACACAAAGCATGAAGTATTGACATCTAGAATGACTTGGTTATATGGGCCCGCAAAGATCGGTGTGCACCAAATCAAGCTTTCCCTTAGCTCTATATGTGTTCTTCTAGAAGGGTACTCTATGTTTCTTTCCAGCTAGGCAATTGTGACACTTATCAGTGTTGTGCTTGAGCGTAGGCAATCCTTTCACCATGTTTCCCTTTTGAAGTGTTTGGAGATAGCCAAAACTGATGTGACCATACCTACAATGCCATAGTTCTGTAGATTGTGTGTCTTTGGCCACTAGAGCTTGATCATCCTTGTGGACAAAATCAAGTTGGAACATGTGTCCCACATTGGAGGCTCTTGCTACAATCTTGGAACCTCTTGACTTATCTCTTATCAAGCACACTTTTTCGACATTATTACTATCAAAATCCAACTTCAAGTTGTGATCAAGGAGTTGACTAACTAATAGCAAATTCTTGGTCAACCCAGGTACATACAATACATTTGTGATTTTACAATCATGCTTTCCAAGAGGTAGTGAAATGTTTCCAATCCCCTTGACACTGTATGATAAGTCATCACCTAATGACACATGGTTTTTGTTAGGTGAGTCATGTAGTGTGTAGTACCAATCCTTGCATCCATTCATGTGTCACGTTGCACCTAAGTCAACATACCAGATATCTTGTGTGGACTTGGTTTCTTCATCAAATTGAGCAAAATACATGTGGTGTCCTTCATCTGAATCATCCTCATGTTCGGTAATGTACCCTTGTTGTTTGGGTTTTCTTTGCCAATTACCATTTTTCTGCCCTTGATTGTTGTTGTTGTTGGACTTCCCTTGATTTGAATTGTTGTTACCCTGTTGGTTATTGGGTTTTGAATTTCTTGATGAACCCTTTTTGTAGGAATTGTACCAACAATCTTTGATGTCATGTCCCCCTCTATTACAAATGGGACACTTCTTGGTGTTGTCTCGTTGACTTTGGTACCTTTGTTGACTTTGATTTTGTTAGGACTTCTTGTTATTGGACTGAAATTTCCCCTTTCCTTTATGATTGGAAGATAGTGCTTGCTCATCTTCATGATCTTTGTTGTTCATTGTCTCTTCTTGTTGGAGTAGATTGACCAACTTCTCAAAGGTGACTGTGTGTTCACTCATATTGATAGTTGTCACAAAGATTCTGTAGGACGGAGGAAGTTCTCGCAACACAATTGGTACAAGGTCTTCATCACTTATCTCTTTTCCCAATGCCAATAGAGATGCCCTCAAAGTAGCAACTCGTCTCAAAAAAACTTCAACCTTCTCATTGTGCTTGAACTTGAAAGTATGCAGTTGTGATAGTAGGTTGAGGATGGCATTCTTGTTCTTTTCCTCATAGACTATGCTCAATTTATCCCATGCATCCTTGGCCAATGTGGCATCTCTAATGTGGGGTTACACATCGTCTGCATTACACTAAAAAGTTGATCAACTTGGCCTTTTGATTGGCCTGTCACAAATTGAACTTGTTGTCTTCCATCATCAAGTGATCTTGTTTTTTTTTCATCTACAACCTGTCCATAGGTCTTCAAACTCAAGTAACATCTTGATCTTCAATTTTCATGCAACATAGTTGTCTCCTCTAAGAAGTTGTGAATCGGAAGAAGAATTTTGGTGCTTCTGCATCCATTCTCGCAATCTAAATTTCTGAAACTCTGAATTTCTGACAAAGGGTAAGGATCTTATCACTCCAGGTTTATGGTCTCCCTCTCAATATACCATCAGGCCGATATACCAAAAATTTCTATATACGCTCCTTCCGATATACCACAAGATGTCGTGGAAGAAGATCACCCTTTCAATATACCCGTCAGTACAGAAAGAGGTGTTAACGCACGTGAAAGAATTTAGTATGTGGTACTTAGACAGTATGGAGAGGGGTTTATGTAAGCACAAACGGATGGGAGGGCTCAAATGTGTGTGTATTGTGTCCTTATTACTCCCCGTCGATTTTATAGGTTCGATGCCCAAACAATGTTTAGACAACTATGTTAGGCGTTAAGTGTAGTAGTAGTCGTGACAAAATCACCCGTAAGTGCCTCCTAGAGGCACCGTATATACCGAACGCTGCTATGAGATCAAAGATCTCGTGTGATAGAACCAAACATAAAATAAAAAAATTTTACCTTTTTTTTCACTTTATGCACCAAGATTAGTACAAAATGCTCCAAAAGTACATCAAAATGAAATTTTTGTGTCCCCCCTCTTTAGAAAAAGGGTCTAGAATCACAAAATACACAATTTAGGCCAAAAATATTTTTACCCCCAATAGGTGTTTTTCCGCTAAATTTAGTGGTGGCTCGAAATGTGTTTGGTGAGCTTCTAAATTTAGAAATCTCCCAAAATTTAGTAATTTCTCCAAATTTTCCAAAAAAATAATTTAATAAAAATATGGAGAGATCTGGGAATTGAATACACTAACTCTTTGTTTGTTCCCAAGATCCAAACAAACAATCTGAATATTGTTTTCACCTTTTCTCACAAACCGTGATCTGGGTTTTTCTAAAAATTTTACAGAAGCATCATACAATATTTTTATTGAAACTCACAAAATTTCATAAAAATTATAATCTTAGTTTTTGATATCTTACCAATTTACCAACTAGATCTGATTTTTTTCGAAAAATGATCTCGACTTGTATAGACTTTTCATCATATGTAGAGGCCGAACTCAAGATGATGTAAACTAAAAAGTTGTGCACATCTTTCTTATCTTTCCAGAAAAAAACACGGCACATTAATCTGATATTGTATGAAAAAGTTACGTCCCTTTTTCTAAGAGCTATCTCGCTGGAATTTTGTTGACGGACTCGCTTCAACCTTTGCTCCCGAATTCTTCACACCTCCACTTTCAGATCTGATTTTTTTTTTTTTTTTTTTTAGATCTGCAATTTTTTTTCAAGATATATATATTTTTTTAAGATCTTTTTTTTTTCACAAATCTTTTCTTTTTTTTAGATCTGCAATTTTTTTCAAGATCTTTCTCCTTTTTTTTTTTAAAGATCTCCAAATCTAAAATATTCCGCCAATATGTTGGATCAATTGGCTATGCCAATGACTAATCAAAAAAATTTACCTTCCAAATAAGTGGATAGGTCAAATTTTAGTTGAGGGATGCTTGGAAGGAATGGAGGTTGCGGGATGCTTCAATGACTCTCCTTTGATGTAGATCTTCTTCTCTAATGGATCCTCTCCAATAGTGCTCCTCTTCAACCTTGCTTGGATAGAACCTGCTCTGATACCAAATGATAATAATGGTATAGCTTTAATACCAAATGATAGAATAGAATAAGATTGCAATGACCAAAGAGGGATGGAAGCCTCACAAATATTATTGATCATGAAATCAGATTACATAACAATGCAAGAGCTATAATATTTATAGATATTAGACAGCCTCATATGGATAGACATGACACCCTAGTAGACACCAACTACGAGATGATAAGACCCATCTCACATGCACATGTAATTACTACTAATACCAATATTGAATGCTATCCAACATAACAATATTGAATGCAAGTCACTAGACTAGAGTGCACATGTTGCACATTATTAAATAAAAGACAATGCAATAAAATGCAATAAATATGCCTATGCTAAATTATGCTAACATGAGCGAGAAAAAGAATTTGAAAAATGGGTCCCCATTTTGGATTGGAACACATGGTAACTAGATTGGAACAAAAGTTGGGCCCACGGGTCCATAATTCACCTTTTATCCTTTTGCATAAAAAATGCAAAACTAAAAAAATTCCCATAGCCCCGAAGATCCGCACGGACACGTGGCTCCTTTTGGTTAGATGGGAAATGTGCTCCCATATTTACTTTTATTATTTTTGGTCGGAAGGCAAATTTTCACCTTTTCCCCGACTCCCGCCTCGGCTTTGACTCAGTCTAAATGCCGACTTTTCCCTAGGCGGAGTTGCATGGGTCATTTTGTAACTTTTACTCCCTTTTGAGGAAAAGGGCAAAAAATTCAACTTTTCCTCGATGCCCCTCTTTCTTCTAGAACATGTGTCACCATGGCACTAGCTTGGGAACCTTTTCTCTATTTTACCCTTAAAATAGTTCCCTTGAGACACTAGACAACCTCCGCTAGCTTGTTTGTGCATTGACTATTCAACTAACTCTGCCTCTGTTGATAGAACACGTGGAGGCACCATGCTTGTTTGCAAACCCAACCCAAATTTTTCCTTTGGAGGGGCACCAAGTTGACACTTGTTAGGCTCCACTACTTGGTGGAATTTTCTTCAACGGTTCCTCTCATTTTTAGGCTTTGGGCTACCTGGTGAGCTTGTGCTCATTTAGGTCTCCACCTTTGCGCCAACTCTTGAAATGCACCAGATCGACACTTGGCACTCTCCGGTTACACTTTCATACTTAGCCAATTTTGAGGCCCGCCTTGTCTGCCTTTGACTCTTTTTGACCATTTGACCCTACCTCTTTCCCGCCTTGGGACAGGTGGAGATGCGGCACTTGTTTGAGCCTCTCTATTTAGATCCATCTTTGGAGAAGCATTGTGTCGACACTTGTCTCTCTCCACTGGCTCCTTGACTACCTTTGACAATTTTCTACTTTGAGGGCTGGTGGAAGTTTGAGTTCCTTCCTCTAGATTTACAAGAGTTGGAGCGTCGTTAGGACACGTGGTTTCTTCCACTACCTCCTCCATACTTAGTCATTTTTTAGGCCTTTCCTGAACCGTTTCGAGCTCAAGGATGTCAAATATTCGTTATTCTTCTTACTTCTTACTTCTGGGTCCTTTGTAGCATCCTCCCTGGTTATCCAACCTTGCTATTTGATGGTTATGTTGTCCGGTAACTTGGATAATGGATTTAAAGCGTAAGATGGCCTCGAAAAGTTTTTTCCTTCTATACAAGATCCATTTCTCTTTCTTTAACTCCGCCACTTCATTTATGAACCCTTTTTGCAACCAATTTGCAAGATTAAAAATGAGTTCTCTCAGTCCTTTTTATGTGGAGTCGTGATTTGATCAAATATTTAGCTCGGGGCTAAATATGGATAACAATTTGGTGACTCGCGATGAAATCTACCCACTAGATGAAGAGATCATTTTCCTTGTCATATCTGTTGGGCATGGAGTCAAGAATAACGGCCTGATACTAATTTTTCCTCTGGTTCACAAGCCCAGCCGCTTGCATTCTCAAATTTTATAAGAAAATCTCGAAATGAAGATTTTTGAGAGTAGGAAATTGTTTCAAATCTAGGGCTTCGTCTATCTCTCTGAAAGAACTGCATAAGAGAAACAAAACATCACCACGAATATGTACAAAATTGAAAATCATACATGCTCCAAATGGACATGCAGAGCGTGTAAAATCACTTAGGAGAAAATTAATCTATACTACAGCAAGAAAATGTGCAGAAACACTTGGAGGAAAAGAAACTAAGCTAATATGTATAGGGTGAGACTTCCATTATAGTAATGAGTGTTTAAGATAGATCCCATTCACTAGAATCTACAACTCCTTCCCCCAATGTAGACAATTGGAAAGCATTACTACTCTTGCATCTTGTTATCATATAAGGGCCACTCCAGATGGCATAAAACTTAGAATTTCTCCCTATTTTTGCTCAATCTGCATCCCATTTCAAAACCAAGTCCCCTTCCTGGAAGGTCCTTGCTCTAACCTTCTTGTCAAAGCATCTTTTAATTGAGGCATGGTTTTACTTCAATGCTTGGCGTGCTTTTTTCTAGTCTCTTCTAATTCTATCGATCCACATACCTTGCCTCCATCGGTTCAAATTCAAACATCTCTAGTTGCTTCACAAGCTCTAATGTTGGTAATTCAAGTGATATGAGCAACATTGCTTCTTTCCCATAGACAAGCTTAAATGGGGAGCTTCTTGTAGATCTCTTGGGCATTATTCTATCAGCCCATAAGGCTGTTTTGAGCTTTGTGTGCTGTGTCCTCTCGATTCTCATCCGAGTTCTCCGATGATCTTCAGCAGTTTTTGTTTGTAGACTCATCCTGGCCATTACCTTGAGGGTAATAGTTTGATGAAGTACTCAAATAAGTCCCATTTTTAATAGCCCATCCTGTGATCTTGGAACCTATAAATGCTAATGCATTGTCTGAGATGATGGTGGCTGGTACTCCAAATCTGGTCACTATCCCTTCATAGAAATCTAGGATACTAGACTCATTTGCTTCTTTGAGTGCCACTGCCTCGGTCCACTTGGTGAAATAATCAGTTGCTGTTAGGATCCATTTGTGACCTTGGCTTGAGTTTGGGTTGATGACTCCAATGAAGTCCAATCCCCATTACATGAAAGGTTGGTCTACTGAGATTGGGTGTAATGGAAGTGCTATTAGCTTCTCTTTGCCTTTGAAGAATGCACAACTCTTGCACCTTTTGATCCATGTGAAACAATCACTAAAAACTCTGGGCCAATAATATCCTTCTTTCATGATTTTGAGTGTTGTCACTCTTGGAGCGAAATGGCCTCCAACTGCTTTAACATGAAATTCTTGTAGCACTCTCTCCACCTAGATCTGTTCCAATGCATCTCAACAGAATACCATTGATGTCTCTTTTGAACAAGACACCATCAAGAAGGACATATGGGATGGCCTGTATCCTAAAATTTCTTATTTTTTATTTACTCATCCCATGAGGACATAGACCTATTTGAAGGAAGTGCACCATGTCTTGGGTCCAACAAGGAGTAGGTATATCATCTCTCCCTTCTCCTTGATCATCTTGTAAGATAAGAACGACCTCTTTATCACTATTTGTTTCATCTTGTAGAGTAGAGGCTAATTGCTCACACAAACCCCTCCCATGGACCAGCTTGGTGACCTTAATCTCAATGTCATATTCCATGACACGAGTGATCCACCCTGCATGTTTCTCATTCAGGTCCTTGCTGAGGAGGAATTCTTTGACTCTTGCATGGGAGACCAATAGTTGGATTTTGTTGTTTGACACCAAATGCTTAAACTTCTTTAGTCCCCTGATCACCACCAGACTTGCTTCTCAATGAAGGAATACCTCACCTCATAGTCTTCTAGACTCTAACTGAAGAAAGTAATTGGTTGTTCTGAGCTTTCTTTGTTCTGCTTTGAACTAGGATTGCAAAGATAGTGTCACTGCCACCAAAGGCATACAATATGAAGTCCTTGGAAAAATATGGATTTACAAGAGTTGGGGCCTATGATATGGCCTCTTTGATAGTTTCAAATCTTTCCTTTCCTTCAGTTGTCCATCTGAATGCTACACTCTTCTTCAAAGATCGCTTTTATTGGCTTCATCAAAGCGAGAAAATTTTGGGACAAACCTTCAAACAAAGTTGATCTTCCCTAGGAAGATTTGAAGATCCTTCTTGTGACTTGGCAATGGTAGTGCTCTTATTGCTTCAAATATTTATAGATCAATTTCCAGACCCTCCTCCTTACACAATGTGGCCTAAAATCATGCCCTCATGGGCCAAGAATATGCATTTTTTTGGGTTCAAAGATACCCCAAATCTTCTCGCATCTTTGAAACACTTTCCTTAGATGAAAAAGGTTGTCTATTGCGTTCTTGGAGAACACAAGTGATATCATCCCGATAGATCAGCACTATTTTTTTTATTAGCCCTTTGAATTCCATATCCATGGCTCTTTGGAAAGTAGCACCAACATTAGATAGTCCAAATGACATTTTTTTGTATGCATAGATGCCCCATTTGGTCGTGAAAGTAGTTTTGAATTGATCATCTTCTTTCACCATGATCTATTTGTATCCTAAGTAGCCATCCAAGAGAGAAAATATCTCTGACCCAGACACCACTTGCAAGATTTGTTCCATTGAAGCGAGTGGGTAGTGATCTTTGAGGGAGGATTTGTTCAAATCCTTAAATTCAACACACAACCTGATTTCTCCATTTTTCTTTCTAACTAGGACTAGATTTGTAACCCAACTTGAGTGTTTAATTGGAAATATGATGTTTTCCTCTATTAGCTTGTTTAGATCCTTCTTCATCAGAGGCTCAATATGTGGGTTGATTGGTCTCTGCTTCTTCCTGATAGGCTGAGCAAATGGATCTAATTATATTGTGTGTTGTGCTAATTTTGGATTAAAACCCCTCAAGTCCTCATAACTCCAAGCAAACACATCAGGGAATTCTTGGCAGAGTTGTATGAATTCATACCTTTCTTGCTCGGTGGCCATGTTGCTAATTTGAAGTGTTTTGTCTTCTCCAACTTGGATTGACTCTGAAACCTCTTCTTTGATCTGCATGTTAGCCTTCTCTTTTCTAAACTGATCATTAGGATTAAAAATGGATTCTAGTGTCACTAAGCTTTTGGGAAGCTTGTTTGTATGTAGCATACTATTTGATTCCCATACTCCTGCTCTAGTTTGCTCTGGTTTCTAGATGAGAATTCAACTTCTTCTTGTAGAAAGCCAATGATTTGTTGATTATTCTTGAACACCTTCCAAAGCATGTATTATTATCTTGCACTATTGTCCTCACAACCACATGGATATGTGGCTTTTCTTTTTCTCTTTTGATGTTGTCCACCACATCAAAGGCTGCTCCAACTACTACAAGTCTATCAGCAACTTCATTTTATTTTCTGGGTATGGACATAATGTTGAAGGCTTCAAAATCCTCCATGAGGTCCCATACTCTATTCTTATAGTTCTTGAGAAGGTCATTCTTGATAGCATTAAGTCCTCTGACTTGATTGGTAATCAATTCACTATCACCAAACACCTGCAAATTCTTGATTCCTATATTTTTTGCCTAATGAAGACCTTGGACTAAAGCCTCATATTCAGCAACATTATTTGAGCAAGCAAACTGAAATCTAAAGGCTGAATAATACTTCATACCTTTGGGAGACACAATCGAGCTCCTCCTCTAGATCCTTATCTACTCCTTGAACCATCAAAGAATAATTTTCATACCTCATTGTCATCTTTATGTTCTTTCTTGATTAAAGTAGGAAGGGGTGATTTTCTTCATGTAGAAGCGGACACCCAAACTCAAATTCTTCCATTTGTTTATATGGGTCAAAAGCATGTATTTTTTTAGCCCAATCATCTAGAGTCAAGTCTAGGATACATTCCAACTTGGTATTTGCTTCATTAGTGCTTAGGAGGTCTTCTTGATCAAAATTTGAGAAGTTAGCATTGATTGGCCTAGGTACATAGGATTCAATATGATAGTCAGCAATAAGTTCAGATTTGATTGTGGCCTTTTCCCCATACCTTGTCCTAAAGAGCATATGTGACCAATCAGCAGACAGGTAACCTCCAATTTTGGCAGTGAAGTCACTAGACAAACACAAAGAAAAATGTGGTGGCAAATCTATGATGGACATGTTTTGTAATACATTCACATTGGGGTAGGCATGTAGGGTGAGACTCATATCTTTGATGATTCCCACGGTGGTCACTACTATCCCATCTAATTGAACTACTCCTCTAGAGATAAACTCATATTGGAGACCCAATTGGTTATTTATTTGTTTGGGCATCACAGAACTACTAGCCCTAGATTCAAACATACAATCGTGCACTAATTTGTACCCAATAATTAATGAGACATAAAATGGAGGGGGTCTCAAGTTCTTACCTTCTGTCTCCTTGATTCTTCTTAGGTCGAACTATATTGGAAAACACTCTCTCTTGTTGATTAGGGGTTTGATTTGAACTTGACCAATTCTACATGGCAGTTTGTAACAAATCCCTCTACCTTGGAATGGCCAATGACTCCCATAATGAAATGTTCACATTTTTCCTCTTCATTTGCTCAATAATATTGAATGAGTTATCTTTTCGCTGCCCTTTCTCGGACACATTTTTTTCTTGCACTAGGTTGTTACAACCGGTGCACAGTTGGATTTGGAAGGTGGCTTGGATTGGTTCTATATGTTGGGGTTGCACTTGGAACACCAGGACATTGTCGAGTGATGGAAGGTTGAGGATTACCTGAGTTTAGTGGTTGGCCCTCTCCAATGATCTCTTTTTGGACCATGTATTGGAAGCCACACTTTGAGGAGGGAACTGATTCATCCCACATAAATCTTCAACTCAGTAAATTTACAAGCATGGTCTCTCCTGGAGGTTCACCTTGTTGAGCTCCTTTTTATTGATCTTCCTCTTAACTAGGCTCTTGTGAAACCATACTAGTTTTCACCATTAGATCTTGATTCATAGCACCATTAAAACATGTGGATTGGTTATGTTGTTGACTGCATGGAAAATGACAATCATATTCTTGTGCCATATTGTTCTATGCAGGGACCAATGCCTTTGATGTTGAGGCTGTACTAGGATCATAAGACCTAAAAGGTCTAGCAGCTTGAGGTTGTCCTTGATTTTGATTTTGATTTATAGTCTGAGGTGGTGGCCTATTTTGCTGGTATTGGGGTCTAGCTTGATATTGAGCCTGAGGCTGATATGGCCTAGAGCTCTATGCTTGCTACCTTTTGATGGTCACTAGTTCATTTCCTAGGTTTTGTAGTTGCTTCATCACTTCTTGAAGCTCTTTAGAGGTGTTAGATGATGAAGTGGAAGCTTTAGCTGAGCTTTGACTCTTGGGGGTGGGTATAGGAGCTAATGTGGGCACTTGGTTAGTATCTGGGCTTCCTAACTCATGGTACAGAGGCATAGATTACTTAGGAGCTATTTTTCTAGCTTGAATCAAATAGTTTTCAGCCCCTATAGAGAGGTTATAGGCTACAGGTAATGTAGTGCCCCCATTGACTGAATCATTAGGGAAATATCAAAATTTAAAGCCCTAAGAAAGTATAAGAAGGCACCTTCATCAGGTGGGCTTTATCACATTTAGAATCCTATCCCAAGTTTTTGGAATCGAGGTTGAATTCGATAGCTGTTCATTTGGGGATCTCTTGATTGTTGTTAGCTGCTCTAACAAAGACAAGTTATCCCCTTTTTCCCCAAATTGATTGTGAAGGGCCATGCACAACTGGTTCCATTTCTGGATAGATCCTAATGCAAGACTCCTAAACCATTGTGAAGCGTTCCCTTTGAGTGAAGAGGCGAGCAACTTGACTATTATGTCCATTTTGTGAATTTCATGGATTGTGCATACATTTGCAATATCTTGGACATGATCACTCAGAGAAGTTTGGTTCTCCCAGTGAAATATGGGATACTCTTTAATGCTGCAATAGGATCTGGATTTTGTGAATTCAAGGCAAGTGGACTACTACCAAAGTGAAATTAACATAAGGATTCGGCCGAGCCATTCTTATTGGCCTAAGCACTCTTGATTGAATGAATGGTCTGTAGGGAGGAGGTGTTGATAAAGCTCTGCTTGGTGGGGAGAAAGACCTCTGGACTCATCTTCTTCCTCTCCCTCTCGTCTGGGATAAGTCTAAATAGATAAATAGCCCCTTTTCTCTAGTTCTTGACCATGTTTGTATTCTTCTCATGAACTTACTTGGACTGCTGAAACCAGTAGATTTGTTTCTTTTGGAGTTTCTAGATGTGTAGTTTTAAAACTTCTTAAAATCTAGAATCATAGCAAGTGTACATCAATCCCTACTGTAATAAGATGGAGACTTCTTGTCCAACTGGGCATGCCAAAATTGTTAGTGTGAAATCATAGCACCCCAGATGAGCTCTAAAAGATCTGCTTCTCTATGGAAGATTCATCTGGTGTGATTGCATAACATGGAACTTTTCCTAAGGTGTGGGACCTTGCAAATTGGAAAATATCTCCAGATTAAAGGTTGGTTCCTTATTCCTCTGTTCAAGTGCATATGTGAGGATTTGCAAAGGATCTATTTCTCATATCTAGTCTAAAATTTCCAAGGGGAAAAGGATAAAAGAATACAAGAAATGAGAAATAACTGAACTATCAGGTGATGCACCAAAGGAATGATGAACACTTAGTTTGCTTTCAACACGAACCAATAAAATGCATACCATAAACAAGCATAGATATATAGATCTGTAATGAGAGACCAGATAGAAGCAAAAGAAACAAGAAGGATCTAAAATCGATCACAAACATATATTATTTCTCTATAGATTAATAGATTTCATTATAGAATGGTTAAGGTAGAAATGTGTTACAATTTTAATAGAAGGCCTAAACCCCACAAATCCTTTGCTAGAAGGAGAAGGGAGCCTGCAAAACTAAGAATATCCAACCCTTTACAATGAACCCTGCATCCATATTTATAGATTCAGCTTGAGAGAAGAAAGAGAGAGAGAGAGAGAGAAGCGGAAAATGTAGGTCAAGGCTCAACCACCGCTATTAATGTGTCTTCTAAAATCTACCCCGAATCCATCTTTACTACATCGATCCTTGGTTTGGCACCTTGAAGGAAGAGGAAATGGTGGAAATAGATCGAATCCAATCTGGTTGTTGAGACTAATGATCCTGCATTGAAATCTCAAAGATGTTTCTCCATTTTACCTCCACCTAACTTCCTAAAAATTAAATTTTTAGACTCCCATGGTGTAGAAGAGATCGAGATCTTTCCAATGGTGTCAGATTTGCAATATTTCAAGCCTTGGGTCGAAAGATATGCCCCTTCGAAGTTTGAATCGATTCCATACAAATGGGCGGGAAAAACAATTTGAAAAATGGGTCCCCCTTTTGGATTGGGACATGTGGCAGCCAGATTGGAAAACAATTTAGACCCATGGGTCCGTAATTCACCTTTTATCCTTTTGCGTAAAAATGAAAAACTAAAAAAATCCCCACAGCCTCGAAGCTCTGCACGAACACATGGCTCCTTTTGGTTGGATGGGAAATGTGCTCCCATATTTGCTTTTATGTTTTTTGGTCGAAAGGAAAATTTTCACCTTTTCCCCCGACTCCCGCCTTGGCTTTGACTCGGGTCTAAATGCTGACTTTTTCCCTGGGTGGAGTTGCGGGCCATTTTGTAACTTTTACTCCCTTTTGAGGCAAAGGGAGAAAATCAAATTTTCCCCAACGCCTCACTTTCTTCTCGGAACATGTGTCACCCCGTCACCTTTTCTCCATTTTACCCTTGAAACAACACCCTTGAGACACTTGGCAGCCTTCATTGGCCTGTTTGTGCATTGACTATTCAACTAACTCTACCTCCATTGATAGAACACGTGGAGGCACCGTGCTTGTTTGCAAACCCGACCCAAATTTTTCCTTTGGAGGAGCATCAAGTTGACACTTTTCGGCCTCTGCTACTCAAAGGGAATTTTCAACAGCTTCCTCTCATTTTTAGGCTTTGGGCTACCTGGTGAGCTTGCGCTCATTTGGGTCTCCACCTTTGGACCAACTCTTGGAAATGCGCTAGACCGACACTTGGCACACTCCACTGACACCTCTATAAAATCAGTAGGTGGAAAATACCCGCGAATATCCCCGAACCAGCCAGCTCGAAGGTGAATTTGACAAGATTCCAAAACAAAAATTTCACCTAGTTTTTTTCATGGCTCCATCATATGATGAATTAAACAACAAGACGTCAATAATCACTCCCGACGCAATAAATTTAAATAAACCTGGAACGTCAATGGTCTTGACCGACGACGCTCCGATCATGTTGTTCCAAAACTCACCAGGTTCATTTTAAGACACCTCTATAAAATTGTAGGTGAAAATACGCCATCAAGAAAAGGCGAATTGTGATCCACCGACAAAAATTTCAGCTATCATGGCTCCACATTGACGCGCATATGCATAATCACACCGACGCGCGCCATGAACGCCACGGTCTTATGACGTGGCCACCGACTCCATGGTGCACGCGCCGTGCTCCACCGACGCTCCATCGACTGACGCGCGCGCTCCACCATTATTAGCTCCAATTGACACGCATCGTCCACGACGCATCAAGCTCCACTGACGCGGCATCACTTCTCATCGACGCCACGCGCTCCATTGCGTGCGCCATCGCTTCTCCTATTGACACGCGCCACTAGCTCATATCGACATGTGTCACCGATCCTCTCATATCGGTGTCACCTCACGATCCTACCTATTAACACGCATCATGGCTCCTATCGACGCGCCGCTTCGCTCCTATCGACGCATCGCGTCAATAAATCCTATTGACGCGCGTCGACCAACACTATCGACGCGCGTCAGCTAAGACCATTGACGCGCGTCAAATCAAGCCATTGACGCCCGATTTAGCCTATAAATACCCTTCAACCGGTCATTTTCTCATTTTCACCTTCCCGCTCTTGAATTTTTGCAGGTCTCAATCATTGTCAAAGATGCAAGTACAACTATAATGTTGACTTCACATGCTTCCCAACTGCAAGTTCAGCAAAAAAATCAAGAGAATCCAATTCAATCGATTTCCAAGATCAACTACAGGAATCCCTTATGCCCTCACATCCATATTGTTTTAAAGATGTCTTCAGAATATAAAGATTTGATGGATGCGTGTGAATTTACAGGGCTCGTTAATATGCCCCATTTCGAAATAGATCCGGATATTTTGAATTACCTTCTGTCATCCTACAATTCAGAGGACGGCATTTTTTATGTGACTCTGAACGATGGCCGAATGTTCCAATTCAGTATCGAAGCAAATGACATCCATCGGTTTACGGGCCTTCCGTTCAAAAATTTACCAATTGTTACAACCAAGGCAACACTCCTGGAAGAAGACAAGAAATTTCTCGAATCAACGTTCGGTTTCCATGTTGATTGTAAGTATAATTCGTTTTAATTCATATTTTTATTCTGTTTTTTATTCTGATACAATTTGTTGTTATAAATTTATAGTAATTTTCACTGTTTCGCATTTGCAGCCCATGTCAATAAATCCAGGCGTGGTGTGGATACACAATCAATTGCACACCACTTTCTTGCTGCACTTATTTCATTTTTTCAATCCAGAATTGTTTTGCAGGGTCGCCAAACAGATATACCAAATTGGGCCATTGCATACATTGTTGCCACTATCTCAAAACAAAAATTCGATTGGTGCACATATCTATCCAAAAAAATAAGAACTGACCTAACAAATTCAAAACTTTCAGAAAAACCTTTCATTTATTCAACAAACTATCTCCTCGGCCTTTATTATGAGGCACTTTTAAATTTAAAAGATAAAAAAATTCCTACTTGCACTGATGAGGAGTTGATGAAGTTGTCAATTCCATTTGAAGAACAATAGGTATAAACTATTTAGTTTGTAATTGTATTTCAATTTTCGACATTACAGTGCACAGTTATTAAAACTTAAATTTTAATGTTTTGCAGAGAAGATTTATTGAAGCCCTTCCCCGAAAAAAGGCGTTATCGAGAGGAAGAGGCCAACAACACGCTGAGGCTTCGGGGGACTCCCAATCTGAAATGGAAGCTCACTCCTCTCCAAACCCTCAACAGTTTGAACTCGTTAAATGCCAGAGAAGTAATACCTTCTCATATATTATTTACAAATTCCAAAGTTGCATATTTATTTTTCAATTTAAATTTTAACCAAATGAATTGACAACATTTAATATTGATGAATTGCAGGGACTTTGGAACATACACCTGTTTCACAAACTCAACCTTCTTCCCCAACTCACTCCATACAGTCGCATGCATTCATATCTTCTGAATAGACACCGAGTACAACTCCTACAAGGCCACCCGTAGCACCGAGAAAAACAACCCCTCGACAACAAGGTACAACTCTTCGATAGTACGTTTAATTTCAAAATTTTTGACTTTATGAATTGTTTTCCTATTTTTCATTTTTTTCTTGTACTTTTCAGCACATGTCAGTCCTGATCAAACCGCGGCACCGACACCCACTCAACCAATAATTTTTAAAATGCCAACCAGAGGAACAATGAAAAAGAACATTGGTAAACGCATGCCTTTTGCTCCGGCCCCTAGTGGGACACTAAACATTGCCTCCTCCTTTCGAATTCCAACTCTCTCACTTGGTGGCTTGCCCAGTGCAACGGGCATATCTGTTTTGAACAATATAAATTTAGATGAAGATTATTTGGGCATTGATAGCAATGACCCAACTGGTTTTTTCAATACCCGCGAGATGATTCAAGGCCAGCAGGTATACTTCAAATTTCAATTTAAATATGCTTTACAATTTTGAATTACATTTCGATTTAAATTTATTTATCTAAATCTTGATTAATTTTTTCACAAACAGGATCAGCCCACCCAAAGGCAGAAACAAGTAGCAGTTGATCTTGCTGAAAGCCCCCATACTTCTCCAGCAAGATCGTCTTCATCAGATTCAGATAGTGAATAGTTGCCACCTTTTCCTTTGGAGAACTTAATTGGTTATGATTGTCAATCCCATGTCAGTGAGTTTATTCTTCCTCATATCAATCAGCTTATAGAATGGGAGAGAAGGGCTAAAGTTCTTATCAATGAGATTATTAGTCGTTATGAAAATTATTGGCAACGGGATAGTTTATACGCTGCAGTCCAGAATCAACCTGCGAAGATGGATTCCTTACTTACCCAAGTAAGAAGTGGGACTGTCACGTATAACAACAACTATAAAGACGACATTTTAGATAAGTCATTAAACAAATTGGAAAATATTAGTGCCGAGGCCCAGGCATATTTTAACAAATGGTCCAAGGACAAGGATTTGGTAGCAATCGCAAATGCCGAAAGAGATAGAGCGGTTGTAAGTACTATTACATTCAAACAATCATTCTTGTTAATTTGAAATTTTCATTTTTTAGTAATATTTTGAATTGACATTACTCTTTTTGTGCAGTTGAAATATGAAAATTTGAAGAGTCAGGCGAAGGTTTTGCAAGTTCACTTGGAAACAGCAAAGAACAACTTATCCGCAACAAAAAATTTGAAGCAAAATATTGTTTTGGTTAACAAACAAAACAATACACTAAAGCGGATAATTAAAGAGCATGGTTTCGACCCTGACATATTATTCAAAGCTAAAGCAGCAGCTGATCCAAATTTGTTGTCGCATGGAGATGCGACAAATCAAGAAGAAAGAATTTTAAAAAATCTGGACAGTGCTGCAGAAGATCTTATAAGTTCAGGGGTTATTTCTGGTGTTGGGGAAAGAGGTACAACCACAGTGGAAGAAGCCGTTGGGGAAGAGAGCAGAGGAGTAGAATTGGATAAAGAAAAAGAGGGTTTTGAAAACTAGAAACTTTTATTATTGAGGAAACTTTAAATATTGAATTTGAAAACTTCTACTATTGAGTATGTACTATGGTATTTGAATTTAATTATATGGATTTATATACAATCTTTAATTTTAATTGCATTAGATGGTGATTATCATGAATTATATGTATGTTTCTTGTTTACTTGCATTGTCATGAATTGTATGTGGACGTAGATGATGAATGATGATAATTGATAATTAATGATAGATGATGATGAAAGACGATGAATGACGATAATGATATGATATATATGGACGATGATCAATTTAATGTGGACGTAGATTTATCATCAAGCACAATAATTCTTCTTCTCTAGACTTTTGTACTTGTTTTAAGATAATTATTCTCTATACTTGTAACGATATGATCATAATGTCATTAGAATGGATATAGATGATAAATAAATGGAATGTGTTATAATGGATATAGATGACATTAATGATTAGAATGGATATAGATGACATTAGAACGAATAGAATTGTAATGATATGATTATGAATTATTTTTAAAAAACTGAATTGTTTTAATAAATTTAAATTAGATAAATAATTGTGTTAATAATAATTGTAGTGTCAGGAGTCAGGATATGATAATGATATGGTGATGATATGATATATATGGATGATGAGGAATTTTATGTGGACTTATATTTAAAATTGTATAATGTATTGTTTATCCCACAGTTAAAAAAATATATCAAAGGATTTTGCACATATAAAAAATAAATTAAATATAATTCTAAGAAATCAAGAAAGAATCATCACTGGTAAGAAATTAAACATAATTGCAAATATGATAGGGTTTAGCTTACCTCTTGCGTATTAGATTGCTGTGAAATCATCAAGGGTAACGTGCTAGATCTTTGTTTTACCTGACATTGTAGATAGAGGGGTGAGTTGCCTGACATTGTCAGTCCTGAGAAGTGCCAGCAACATCTTTAAATATATAGACCAACAATATCTTTAAATAAATGTAAATATATAGAATTAGACCTGTAACATCTTTAATGATAACAAGAGCTGAAAAAATGTAAAGTAACAAACAATAAGATTATGTTGAAGAAGATACCTATTTAAAATTGAAATCATCACCGGTAATGTGCTAGATCTTTGTCTTAAAAAAATTCAACACAAAAAATGGATTAGTAGATAGATGGGTGAGTTGCCTGACATTGTCACAATTTCCGAGAAGTAACAAATTTCCTGACGGATGTCAACCCACGTTTTCAAAAAATAAAAAGATTGTATTTAACTAAATGTAAATACATAGACCTGTAACATCTTTAATGATAACCAGAGCTGAAAAAAATGAATAGTAACAAACAATAAGATTAAGGGGAAAAAGATACCTCCTTAAAGTTGAAATCATCACTGCCACTGGTAATGAGCTAGATCTGTGTTTTAAAAAAACCCAACACGAGAAATGGATTAGTAGATAGATGGGTGAATTGCCTGACATTTTTAGTATATAGACCTGTAACATCTTTAATGATAAAGATAAAAGATAGATAAAGAAGATACCTATTTAAAGTTGAAACAATCCATTATCAATAGCTTCATCAAACTCGATGTTGTCTTCTGTAGAATGTGACGAAGAGCCAATTACACTCTCAAGGTTGGGAATATTTGTACTTGTAGCTGTATTATTCACACCTCTTCTTTCGCAAAGGGAATTCCAATGGTGCAATTGCTCTATCGAAAGGAAAGGTTTCGATGGAGTATCGAGAAACATAACACCTCATGCAACTTTCCATATTTTTATCCAACCTGTTTCTCAGTTTTGATTTTATAAATGACAATGCACTGAAAACCCTTTCATCCTCCACAGACCCCAAAATCATTGTTTGGCATAACTCATATAATCTGAAATATTCACTGATATCTTCTTGTAAGATAGAACTTTGATAGATTCCTCGCCACACCTTTTGTAATAGCACCACTTTCGTAGGGTTGATCTAAATTCTTATATTGGTTCCTCATTGTTGTTGCAAAATTTGTTGATCAAACTTTAATAAATCGGCATTCAGTATACCTTTGATTTCCATACCCTTGAGCTCTGACGTCTTTGTAAATTGTTCCATTATTGTACCCATTGATTTATGGAAATGCTTTCTCGACAAAGTCTCGCACGACTTACCACCTTCAAGTATTCCAAAAATTAGGATTCATCACACCCATGGCTTCCAGAATTTTATCTTTACAGAAACGTTCCCTAATTTCTGATGACAAGGTTTCTGAAATTTTTTAAGCTTTATTCTTGTTTCAACTATAACAGACTCAAACAAATTACGTGTCACGGGAACATCTTCTTGTTCCGATCCTGTAATATCTTGACGTTTTTACAAAATGTGCATTGGTATTTCCCTCCCATTAACAGTGATGCAGAGGTGATCATGGATATTAAATCTCAAAAAGGTGTTAGGATTTTTAAGATCTAATAAATCTTTCCAATTTTCAAAAACAGGTGCATCAAAACTATCCTGGGAACAGTACAATATATCAAGACTTTGACATACCATTTTTCTCATCCGTATAAAATCCACAATATAGATTAATCTGCCCTATGCATGCTTCATCAGTGTATTGATCTCCTTTAACATTGGAAGAATACCAACCAATGTAAGCAATGTCTCCAAATCAGTTAAACGGAACAACAAGTCCCTTGCCCTATCAACTTCATGACGGTATTTGTGCATGAAACCAACCAATGAAGGATACTCCTCACGAACTCTGCATGCAGGTTCATACAAAGAGATCCATCTAGTCTCCACATCCTTCAAAAGTTTTTTTCCATCTGTAATTCCAATTGCAAATTTTTGGAACTCGAGAAAACACTTTGGGCTACTTGACATATAGGCATGAAGTTCTCTTATAAGGTCTTCTAATTTAGCAACATTTTCGTGGTTGCTTACCATTTTATACGCTAAATTCATTCTATGAGCCATATAGTGAATTGGTAGCATATATGGGGCCACTGTTGTTTGTAATCTAACACAGAGCCCTGTTCGATGACCCTGCATGACAGATGCACCATCTGCTCCAACGCATACCAACTTCGTAGCAATTTCATAATCAATCATTCCAAAGAACATCTTTCAAATGAGAAACAACTATTTTATATAGGTTTTCGGCATTGCAGTTTTCAACCATTTTCATAACACCCAACAGATGAGGTGTCCTTATATGATTTTCTAAAGTATAGATGTGGATACATACCCATGCGGTGTTGTCGACTGCTGTCACTTCATCAATTGAAAGAGAGATAAAGTTTGCTTTTTTACATTCTCTTTCAAATCTTCCTTCTCTATCATCGAGAGGCATTTTTCCATTTCCCATCCACTACTTTCAAACCAATGAGACTGAGGTACATTCAGCATTCCGTTAAATTGATACAAAACTTTGAAATCGAGGAAATCCGAAATCGCTCTTCCTTTTTTTAGTATTTGAAAAAGAGTAGAGAATTGTATGAATTTTGCATGTAGATTTGTTTCTTTCATCTTACCAATATGCGATGTGATCGTTCCTCCCTTTTCCAACAGATGTCTATGTTTTTTCTACTCTACCTCATATTCCATTGCGTATCTAACATGCATGCATTCTTTTTCAGTTTTCCACCTATGTGTTTTGATTTTCTGGCCATCCGCCCCCGTTACAGTTAAATATTGTTTTCCACAATGTTTTTCTATAGTGTCCAAATTTCTTGAGCTTGCATTTTTGTTGCTTTCCCAATTTCCACATACATATTGTACATGTACATTCAGATGGGATTTCTTTAGAATTAGATGATTGTACAGGTTCAATAAATGGAAATTTAGCTGCCCAATCAAACTTGTATGTCCTGCCAATGGTCCACATATTCTTGTTCGTTTTCAATGCTTTACTTTTTTGAGTAGAATTTTGAGCAATATCACAATCACCTGGTTTCCTCTTTCTTGGACCGGAGTTTGATTTTGATTTCTGTCTTCCATTTTGCTGAGTGTTTGTATCTGTGATATCTAGCTGCACTTCTGGTTGCACCCCAACAGGAACAATATCTTCAAGATCTGGCATATTATCGTAGGTTTCATTTGTTTGACTTTGATACTGTGCAGAATGCATGTCCACCTCAATAATACCTTCCACACAGTCAGTATTCTGATTCTTTGTGGTGGCATCTATATGATTGGTATTTACAATATCTGTATCCACAGAGTTTCCAAAATACTTGAAGAGTGATTTCTGAGATTTCTTACTTACTTTTAGGTTATTCGTATTCTTTGAGCTGACACCTTCCATTATTCTGAAAAGAGTCCTGCGTCAGCAAAAGAACCAAGTAGCGACTCTGTCCAGTGTCTGAGGTCTTGTCGCGCGTCCCCTGTCTGAGGTCTTTGTCACATGTCAACTCTGCACTTGTCGCGCGTCAACAACCCATTTCCTGTCGCGCGTCCACTGTCTGAATATACTGTCACGCGTCAACACTGCCCTTGTCACGTGTCAACTTCTTTTCCCAAGTCACGCGTCAACACTTCCTCTGTCGCATGCATCAGTACAGCTGTTGTCACACATCAACAATGCCCTTATCACACGTCAACACTGCATTTGTCACGCGTCAACAATCACAAAGCAACAAAGAATCAACCTCTAGTGCTTAAGGGTATGTGAGTTCAAATTTCACAGTATTGGTAATTTGTTAAGCTACTTGAGGTATACTACCCGGCGAATCAGCTAGGTTTTTATAGGAGATGTTTTCAAATGAAGGCGAAGCCGACCCCCAAAAAAAATACTATATATTTTAGGCGAACAGGACACCGACCCACTCCGAATAATTCACCTTTTCAAATTTTCCTAAAATGAAATTTTTGCCATATTACGAATATTCGCCGCTAAAATTATCCCGCTGAAGCCAAACATGAATTTATAGACTATGTGATTTGTTATGTTTCATAACAACACACATAAATTCAAATTTCATGTAGTCATTAATTAATCCAACAGAACAAGTATTAAACTGAAAGAATCTCCCCTAGCTTAGGTTCACTTCACCAATGCCATCCATCGTAATGAAGTTTTGAGTTGCCCATTTTTGCACAAGTGCAAAAATTGTCAACGAATATGAAAACCAACATGGATATAATGTATCAAACTAAGTGTGCCACGTATCTCATAAAATATAAGAATAATGTATCGAACTAATTGTGCCATACATATAGGACCATATATGGTCGCATAAGGCTATATACATGGACTATGAAAAATATTGAACTAGGACCAGATGGCATATATATCTATACATGGGTCTTATGAATCTAATCATGAAACATCTTTGCCATGCTAGAAAAAGTATGTCCACATCCTGTGGATGTAGTGGAGGGAGATGCCACTACATATTTCATCTATGTGGTCCTAGGCATCTCTAAGATGGCCTACAACTTAGCCTGCACATTCATAAACATCAAGTTTTTAACACCCAAATTTTTAAAATACATTAAAATTTTAGAAACTTAGAATTTTTAATGCATGTGAAATCTTACTGCAATCTCATAATCCCTATCAATTTTTCAAAATCCCGACGCGTTGCGTGGTCAAAGATAGAATCGTGAGGGGTAATCTACATATAAATAAATAGTTCAAATTAAATATTTCATGTACAATTTGATATTGTAGATAAGTAGTAAGAAAACATTCATCCAAAATTTAACAAATTTGAAAAATTGTACCTAAGTTAGTGGATCTGCAGATGTTATGGCAACATCTACAATAGCCTCCACAATCTGCATATAGGGAGGAGTCTCTCTGACATTCATAATCTATACAAAAACATGTAGATCAACATTAATTGAAAACTGTAGCAATGAGTATTAGCATGAGAAGAGGACTAGTAGCAATAAGGCCTAAAATAGAGAGTTATGTAAGATTACAAGTGTATGACCAAACCAAGAGTCTAAACACCTTATGATAAAGTAGAGAAGGATAATTAGTCCTATTTATTTGCATAATATCTCTTTACTGTTAATATGGAAAATTCCTACATGTGATGTAGATCACAGTCATAATTTTTATGTGTCTTGAAATTGCATAATTTGGTTTTTAGAGAAAATTGTAGGCTCTCGGGCTTTATCTAGGGATTTGTGTAACTTTTGATTGTATGAGTGAATATTTCTATAAATGTAAAATTATATATATATTTGTATTAATTAGAAGACCCCAAGATTTTTTGGTGATTGATACAGTGTAGTGAAAGTTATCTCTAACAGTTATTTCGAGCAACCTAGTAAAAGTACAATGTATAAAAATGAAGGAAAAAGTCAGGATTCTCACTATAATTTGATAAATCATGATCTTAGACTAGGTATGAAGGTGATATCAGGTATGAATGATATTTTTAATGATCTTATGGGTGTAGGGATAAATAAAATGCCATCGCTTAATGAAATCGATATGTAAGACACTATTATGTCACAAAAAGGGTTATTAGAAAGTTGAGTTGGAAAATTTAGCTATAGAACAACACATGAAGGATCATGGACACTTGAATCATGATGAGAAATGTCTTTTGAAAATTTGGTATGCCCTAGAAACCTTCTAATTCCATTGAAGACCTTGAATTGGGAATTTAAGAACCTTGAGATACCTAGGGGCAAAATTACAAGAATACATAATTGAAGTTCATTTCTTGAGTATTCATCAGGGAGTCTAAAGGTTTAAATTTGATGTCTTGAACACCTTAACTAGGTGGAGGAGGTCTTGTGACTGCATATGAAGAAGGACTCCATTGTGAAGAGAGGTATGTTTGCTAAGAACCTCATAAGTGGACTTTATAGCTGGAAACAATCCTTCATGTGAATGTAGGAGACTTGTACATCTATTAGACATTGGCTTAGTGATCACAAAGTGATCACCCCTAATCAATTGATATTAAGAAATCCCTTCTAGTTGTTATGAGCATGTATTAGGTCTCAGTGGACCTCAAGGTGTTTGGAGCATACAAATGGTGTTATTGAACCTCAAAAGGGAGATCCTCTAGGTAGGGGTAGGTATAGGTTGGTCATTTGAGCAAGTTTAAGCTCTTTGATATTGTGAAACAACCATTGTGAATAGTAAACCTTTAAAGCAAAATAGTTAAAGCCCAAATTCAAGCATAACCCTTGCATTAATATTCAAGAAGTAATTCATTAAAGATGTGGAATGTATTTGGTATGTAGAACTTGGTTATAGGCCTCACCAAGCTAAATCCAGTGTACATGAGAATGTAAATATAGAGAAACTTGGTGAATAACAAATATAATATGAGATTGGGTGTATAGAATTACATAGGGATTATTGGTGATAAACATGAACCAAGGGACCCATGATATATTTATAAGTGTAGGTAAATTATACCATATTGTCATCTCTTTTTTGTTTAGAGAGAAGAGGGTTGATAAAGAGTGCATAGAACTAGCAATGTTAACAAGGTCAGTTATGCATACATCCTAAGAAGATAAAAGAGATCCTCAGAGGAAAGGGATGATGGAGAAAGCATTAGAGATGTAGTTCTCTAGAAACATGTCTAGCATAGAGGTAAATGTCCATAATCATGATAAAAGGACAGTTTGTATATCTAGGAGAGTGTTTACTTAACCCTTTCATCATAAGAGCTTAATGTTATGATCAAATTTTACTGGCTAGAGTTATGGAATTTCAAACTACTAGATGATTCCACAATTAGAAACAACATGTAAAGAGAAACTAACCTGTGTAAAAGTCATGTGAGGTGTGCTAGTAGCCTCAGTGCCCAGAGAAGATGATGACCCACTAGGCTCCTATGTATAAAAGATAAACATATTAATATGTACATGTACACGTGAAACACTATACATAAACATTAATGTATATTTAATAATAAATGTGCAATCAAATTAACTTTGAAATGTAAGTAACTTGAAACTTATGTTTATAACACGGCCAACTATAGTAACTAGCATGTCAATGCCAAATGTTTCCTTCACTAACTCAAGTGTTATTTAAAATTTAAAAAAATAGTTCTTACATGTATGTATGATGTAATCAAATACATATATTTAAAAATCTCAAATGAAATAGACTATTATATATATATATATTTGACATTTACCTGCTAAATACCAACATCATTTTTGCCGGTTCCAAAAAAATCTTCCATCATCTTATCTAGAGAAATGAAATCGTGTGATCAAGCAAATGATGTCTTTCCCGTAGTGCATACAAGTGCCACATGATCCACAAGTAGTGTAGTGCGCTAGAACTAGCGCCTCCACGAACATCACCAAATGCAATATGGCTATTATCTTGGGTCATAGTTTTAGTGAGCTCCCTCAATGCATGTAGTGTGTCAATCTCCACAACCTCCTTAACTGTAGGAGGGGTAACTAAAGGCAGTGGGGGTTTTGGGGCATGGGGTATCCTAGGTTGAAAACGCATGCACATGGTCTACTTTGTGTAGAGCCTCCTTGCCCAGTAAAACTTAGAAAATTCAAAATAATTTTAGACCTCATTAAGCACAAACTTTCAATACAATTTCTTCAAAAATTAGAGAGGAACCTCATTGTTGTTGCATAGTGGATAGTAAAACCATCCGCCATCGGTGCCAAAATTTGATCTTGATTCGGTCGTCGTGGCACCAATGGATTGGGAACCGTTTGCGAGTAATCACGAGGGGAATTGGTTCTCTGCTCAGTAAATAATGCACAAATGCGGTCTTTTGCAAAAAAAAAAAAAAAATCTTTTACGGTCGCATGGGATAATTTATTTGCATACCACCACCTACAATCAGCTCTAAACATATTCCATCCGTCTATTTGGTTGGTTGTGGAGTCGACTTTGCCAATAATGTTTTTAAATGTGTTGACTAAAGTCATGTGTGATGGATTTGTGGCATTATTTTTTCTTATTGTCTGAAGAAGGTTCTCAATGGAAATTTTATTTTATCATATTCTGCCAACGATATCATCTTGTGTTCCTGTTGGTTCCATGGGGACGAGAAGGAGCCACGGGAGGTGGATCTACATTCGGAGGAGGATTTTAAGGAATGTTGGAGACTTTTGAGGAACATTTGGATGGTTTGGAGGATTATGAGATTTCGAAAAACTAACAAAATAAATAAATTGTATACATAAACAAAAAATTGAAAAACCCATGAAAATCGTAATAAAAAAACTAAAATGCAATAAATTTGATCAAAATAGAGGGCTTACCTCTTCGTCTTGGCGGCATGGTTGAAAATTTTGCAATTCAAAAGTCCAAAGAGAAATTTGCAGGGGGTATTCAAAGTGTGAGTGCCAATAGTGGGGGAGAAATCACGGTTCGCGGGGAAATCGGGGAAAAGGAGGGGTCACGGTCTTTTTTTGGTCTCAAAGGATTTGTGATCGCAGTTTAGAAACCGAGATCATGATTTTAGGTTCAGAAATCCCCAAACCTAAAGAAAACAACCCGGGATCGTGGTTTACAACCTAGGATCTTTGTTTATAAACCGTGATCGCGATACGCGAATTTTGGGTTTTAATGTCCACATTTTGGCCCCCCAACTTGTTGCACTTACCCGATACAAATAAATGCACATTTTTATCATGCTATGACATCTACTTTAAATCTAACACAAATATTAAAACATAAGCGCAAGTTTGAAAAAATGGTAAAAAATAGACAAAAATATAAATGCTAACGAATTGAGTGTTACGCAAACATAGGTTCCAAAATGTAAACACATGTTTGGTAAAGGTAGAAAAAAATTTATTACAAAAATGCAAGGACTAAAATGGTAGCATAGAACATGGGTAATACTAACTCACATAAGACTACGAGAGACAAGTCAAGTGTACCTACACACAAATGTTAGAAAACAACCAAAATGACTAGTTTTTATCAAACTGCTCAAAAATCATCTAGCCAAATGACTTGTAAATTAGTCAATAATTTGTAAACACTTCATGAATGTGAAAATGACATTATAATGACTTAAAATGAATGATAAAGTGTGGGCATCCCATTAGGCATGCCAAAATATGAACAAGAGAAATTGTATTCGATAGAAAGCTAAAATATTAAAATAAATAACAAACTTTTTCAACAAGCTCCTTCCACCTCAGACATCAAGAAAACTATTGGTGGATCATTGATTTATTTTAAATTTCTTCTTTGATATGTGCATGCTCTGAAAACATTCCAAACAGAAATACTTCAAGCTATGAGTAAAATCATGGATGAATGGTGATTGAATGATGGATTGGATTAGATGAGTTATCAATTAGGTAGCATAAGGGTATGTACATGTTATTTGTATTGAGACTTTGGACTTGAGTAACAATACAAACTATCCAAGAATCCAATGATGAATTGAGTGGAACAAAGCTTCTTATTTATAGATGCGAGAGAGGTCATGGATTGAGGAAGAAGGAATTGAATGAGTTGTAGGCTATTGATTTCATTATCCTTACTTAGTATGGTTGATTTTTTCTATGAAGTTAAGGAATTAAGAGGATTTATTTCATATTTTTGGCTCTTGATTTAATTTCAATGTTTTTGTACATGAATACTTTCTTCCATGTTTACGAATTATAAAACTTGATTAGAGTGACAAGTTCAACTTGAGTGAGTTGGATAATAAAGTAGAGATGAGTCGAGGTGGAGTATATAATTGATAATTATTTATTTAAATATCCAATTAAATTATCCAAATGGGTGTGTAATTTCTAGTAACTATAATAAAATTAATTAAATAAATTCTAGAAGTGGGATATGAGTGAATAATGAATTTAGTATTATTTTTGGATGTTATAAAATGTAATGGGTATTTTTGGGGTGTCTACAAAGATAGGGATAGATAATGTATAAGAATTAAAGGTTTCATTTATATCATATTTGTTGAAAGTAATGCACAATGTAAGAGGTGGCATGCAAGTAATAATTCCAATCATAACATCTAATGAATGGTCATAAAAGAGTGATGGTGGCACCACATGATGAGTATTATTTACCTCATAAGTAGATGTACAACTTGTATACGTAGGGAGTGGATCATTTAAAATATTTGACATAGAATTACTTTTTGTTGGTTTAAAAGATTCATTTGTATCATCCCATTCAGTGACATTAGATTCAAAAGTAGATTCTGAATAACACAACAAAGCCTTATTCATCTATTTGTATAATGAACAATACATCTTTGATAACCGCATGATAGGCTTTGGCATCAAAAAATTTATTTTAAGGCTTGATGGCATCAACCTTAGATGGTGGAGGGAGAGACACAAGATTACACTCAAGTAATTATTTTAAGAAAATATGAGGAGCACATGGTAAACGTGTAAAATTTCATCATGCGGGTTGTAATTGTAGCTTAGTAGGTTGAGTAATAGAATTGACAATGTATTTAGAAGGAAACTTATAAGAATCATTAGTATTTCCCTTAAATGTATATTTGTTGTGAAATTTGGAATTAGATGTATTAGGAGTGCTAGAAATTTACTCAATCTTATTCATATGTAACAACTTAATATAATGCTCTTTTAGTGTATGGAGAAAATGTTCAAACAATCCAAATTTGTAGAACATGCTTGATTCTTGCAGAGAGGAGGAAACAATATTTTTGTAAAAGTTCTTGTAATTTACTATCAGCCAAGATATTATTCATCTTGGTAAGCATAGTATGATAACACAAGACATAATCATTTACATGTTCATCAAACCCTTGGTGTAGCTTGGACATTTTTGCATGAGAAACCTTATCCCTGATGTTAATAGAAAAATTTATCAAAACTTGATTTTCCAATGTAGTAAAAGAGCACACAAAATGTGTGGGGATATCATAAATCCATTGCAATGTGAATTCATTAAGACTCTTAGGAAATAACTTAGTAAGAAAAATGTCATAAGATGCGTAATCAATGCAAACCACATGAAATAATCTAAGATGTTCCACTAGATCACCTTTTCTATAATAGATAGGAATTTTAGGTGCAATAAAACAAGAGGAAAATGATAAGTGGCCACCTTAGGAGCCAATGAATTTTTAGTCATTAGATGGAATCGGTAACATGAGAAGAATTATATATAACTTATTGCAATTGTAATGTTTGAGCTTATAACATGTGGACGAGGGTTTCAAGATCTTGTGTGTCGGATGAGG
>CM031237.1:921024276-921189276 GCA_018340775.1 Taxus wallichiana var. yunnanensis
CCCCCTCTCTATTGCTAAATTCGCTCCTATGGTCTCCCTAGGGGATTTAGTGTTAGAGGCGGTAGATTTTTTCTCCTCATTGGGTTTGATCTATCATTTCAATGGCCTCTGTCCTAGTCTTCTGCTCCTTCATTCATGGATTTCTACGAACTTGCATCCTCTACGTTTAGGTAGAATTGATATTTACCCATGTGCAAGGGTTTTATTATCATGGATTTTTACTCGGGTGAAGATAGGGATATTATCCTCTCTAGGATTTGAGAACTACAAAATCATCACCTCTTTGATGAAACCGTTGTTTCCAAATTTCAATCCCATCACTACTAATTTAAATGTTAAACCGATTTGGATTCATTTACCTCATCTCCTATTGTAGTTGTGGGGGAGGAAATTTTGAATATTATTAGCAATACTTTGGGAAAGTTTTTAGCTATTTATTGCAAAACGGAACTCTATTACCATATTAATTTCACTCGGATCTTGATGGATTTGGATACCTCACTTTATCTACCAACATTTATTGACCTCAAATTCTTAGACGAGTTTGGTCACAACCTCTCAACTATGAAGGCTTTCCCTTGAGATGTAAAAAATGTTTTCCATAGTGCATCTTGCTTGAGATAGCCACATAGTTAAGCCAAAATTCAAAAAGAAAAATGTCTCTTGGTGGAAGGATTTTGTAGTGCCCACTTCCCTTTGACACCCTTTTGATACTAATCATGATACTACTAATTATATTATGGACATGATTATGGACTTTATTATAGTATGATGTTAGATGTTAGCTCGGGGATTATTGTTGGTGGATTCAGTTATGATGCATGATGATTATTAGAGACATTTTATATATTAATGATAATATATTGTTTGACATGGTTATATAATGGATGTTGTTCGGACATGTGATATTTAGATATTGTGAGTAGACCTATAAATGGAAATTATTGGATGATGATATAGTTGTTGATAAAAATGTAAATGATATGGTTAGATTGCTTGGATGTTGGTTTGATTCATATATCGGATGATTTTGGGAGTTATATTTATATTATTTTGGATGTTACGATATGGCCATGAGGTCAAAGGAGGTATTTGTATTTTACAGTTAAATTATCACAACAAACATCGGGGATTGAAGACCAACCACATTGGAATTGTAGATAAATTCAACAAGGTCACCATGGAAACTAGTATTTGTTTGTGTGTTTTTGTGTGTGTTAGGGATTTCCATGGGGGGGCGGGGCGGCTTTAAATGTGACCAAAGGATTATGTTTATTTATTTATTTGACCCTTTTGTTTAATGTTGCATGTGTTTATTTTGTGATGCATTTTCCCCTTTCTTTATTTATTAAATGTTGTATTAATATTGTGGGTAAGCATGTTGTTAATATTAATTAAATAAAATATGTCATAAGAAATTAATTAATATGGTTGTTGGCTATGATTTAAAGTGTTGTAATAATGAGTTAATAATGTGTAAGTAATATGTAAGTGATGTGTAAGTTAAATTTTAAGTGTGAAACACTCCACCTTCTTGGAAATTCGAATTTTTCCTTGGAGGATGATTTTGGAGGCTTGTGGGACAAGTTAAACTTGTCCCATACCTCTTAAATTTATTTACCAACCATACCTATGGTTGGAGAGTTGAAATTTGACTTTTATTATGCCTTTTTAGAAGGCAAATTGTAGGTTTTAATTGCACTTTTATTACATTATTTAATTTTAGTCCTTTGGGGTGTGGGTTGGATTTGAATGTGTAAGTAAATTGTCATATTATTCACCCACCTATTTATTGTGCATTGGAGAATGAAGTTGACTTTGGGTGTTGGGGTTGAGGATGTGTGATGTGGCATCCTACATGGATCCACCTCATCCTCTTCTCTTCCCTCTTCTATAAAATTCAAACTCCTTGCCTTGTTTTGGGTTGCTTCACTTTCGAGACTTCATTTTTGGGTGAATTATTTTGTTGTTTTGGAGCTCTTGCTTTGAAGAAGTTTTTGGAATATTGTTGCATGTTTGTGTCTTGGCTATTTTAGATTGCTTGTCTTGGGATAAAGTTTGTTGTTTTGGAACTTGGAACATCTCCACCATGGAGAGGTAGGAGCTTGGCTCTTGAAATGCTTCTTTTTGTTTATGAACATGTTAATTTGTGAATGTTTTGGCATGTTTGTGAGTTTTTGGGTAGATGGCCTAGGAATGGTGTAGGAGAATACTATGGGGTTTATTTTGTGGGAGGCACAAGTGTGTTTTAGGGAGGTATAAGGGTGGAGGGAGTTGGGATTTGGGTTCCATCTTACAAAGAAATGGCTTGCATTTCTTTACTCGTTATGGGGTGCATAAGAGGTTGGGAGGCATAAGAAAATGTGAGGAATAAGGGGTACTTGGGGAGGCATAAGGAATGTCAGGGTTTTGATATATGCTATATTTTGGCAGTTTTTAATTCAGGTGGTGATACCCATTTCCCCTTTTGGGAGGCATAAGAAGCACCCCCATAGTTTCTTGCTCCTTTGGCTTGTTTGATGAAGCCTTAGTATTGTTTTTCATCTTTTAATGTAGTTGTAAAACTACATTTTGTTTTGGATTGTGTTTTATTATGAAAATGTTGCTTGTGTGCTTTATGGAAGCTGTTGTTGCCATGAGTTGGATCACATCTTTTATTGCATTATGGTTGGGGCTTAGGGGCCAATGAAGAAGGATGGCTTCTCCTTTTCATTGGATTTCTTGGTTGGGTGGAGAGTGTTGCCTTTCCCTATTCTTGTTGTGATCAAATAGGAAGAATCAAAAATACGCATGTTGTTGTTTTGGACCAAGGAAAAAGACACAGCTGACAGTCCCTTGTGAAATGAAATCTTATTGTATCCCCTTTCCCACTTGAAGTGGATGATCTATGTATTAATTGTAATGGAAAGATACTTTGTATTGACAATGAAAGTTGAAATTTGAAATGTAAAAGAGTTATACTCTGTATTCTATTTTGGAAAGAATGATACATAATTTGTATGTTGTATTTTGAAATCAAATGGAAAGGAGGTTGTAGGAGTTTCATTGAATTAATGGAAGTTTTTTCCTTGTTCATATGATATTATTTCCATTGGAAATTTGTGTTTAACATGCACTATGAAATCCCTGTTTAGAAAGTGGAAAAGTGAAATACGTGAGAAGAAAATGTATTATTTTGTTCTGTATATAATATATGATTTTTGGAAAGAATAAAAGAAGGATGTTACAAAGTTATCTTTTGGAATCAATGAATGATGTATTAGCTTCCTCAAATTACCTTGTGGTATTAAATCTGATCTCTTAAATGTAATTGAAATATCTCTTTGTAAGGAAGAAATGCGTATAAAGGAATGTGTAATACTCTATCTTTTGAAATATGTGAAAATTGGAAATCAGAGATGTATCTTAGTTTTGAATAGTTTTTTTGAATCAACTAAATGTATTGGATTAGGATTGGAACACATTATAATGCTTGGAAGAAGAAAATGGCAAATAGACCTTTTAAAATTTAATCCTTGTCTTGTAATTTCAAACTGGCAATTATTTAATCCAAAATGCACAGATCAAACTTGTAACAACGAAATAAAAAAGAAACGATTAAATTGAAGTATTTTTCCCTAAATGAATCCAACTAGATAAAAATACTTAAAAGAAATCTTTCAAAACCTGGCAAAACCGAGTTCAAAGCTTTCACAGTTGTTTTGCTATCAAAATTGTAAACTTTCGAATTGGAACTCTATAAAATAGACCTACCTCAAAAAATTAACCTAAATCCACCTAAGAACAATTATCCATGTCTATTTGACACGTTGAGAGAGGAACAAGAAAAATTGAACAAAATTTTATAAGTTAAAATTTACCAATTCGAACTAAAATCCTGCAGATCGTTTTCACAAAATTGACCCCTTAAACTCTATCAAAATTTAAAACTAATGAATCCTGTACAAAGAGGACGTCGAGAGATTTCCATAAAGTCCTTGTTTTCCCAAACCGAGCTCTCTATCAAAAGTTATGGCCTTCTGAATTTTTTTCTTCACTTGGCGTCAAAACAAAAATTGGGAAAAATTTCCTTGGTACGCTCGCGGTCCCAAATTTATCTCTTAAAGCTTCAGAAAAATTTTGAGAAAATTTTCCAAATTTTTCCCACCACCCCGTCTCCCCATAGCCAATCAAAGGCTGCCACATGGCACCACGAGGTGTTGGCGAAGAGGTAGATCTCTTTTTAACTTAGCGCTTCAGACAATTTTTGGGAACATTTTTCAAATTTTCCCCACCGCCCCACCAATCCGCGGCCAATCAGGAGCTGCCACATGGAGTCATGAGGCTTCGGCGGAGGATCGATTCCTTTTTCCTTTGGTGTTTTAGAAAAATTTGGGAATTTTTATTTCAAATTTTCCCACCGACCCATGGCGAATCGGCTAAAGCGCTGCCACGTGGCATCACGAGGTGTCAGTGGAAGTGCGGGTGAATGTGTTCCTTTTTTCCCTTCGTGGTGTTAAACTAATTTTCTCCCCCGCCCCATCTTCCCTGCATTGGCTTGGAGATGTCATGTGTCCCTTTCATACTTGCGGGAGTGCGGGCACAAAGTTGGCTTTTCACCCCACACAGGAAGAATTTGCAAAATGTCTCCCGCCGCCTCGCTCTCCCCGCGCTGAATTGGGAAGCGCCATGTGTCCCTTGTGGACTTGCGGACCACACAGTGCGCGAGCACAAATTTTTTTCTTTGCCCCCATGCGGGAAATTTTCCAAAAGTCTCCCACACCCCGCAGACCCACCGTTTGGCCAAATTTTCTCCCCAGGCCCGAAGGCCCACTCTTGGGGAAAATTTTCACCCCAAGGCCCACCGGCCCATAACTTGAAAAATATGAGGAGTTAGGAGGAATTCTTTATATCATTGGAAAGGTGAGGAAATTTCCTATCCAATGGGAATGATTTAGAGAAATGTTGAATGCGTAAATTTTGAGAAAAATAGTTTAACCTTTAAGCCTATTAGAGAGTGGGTATGGTGAGGAATTACCCTCTGAACCTAATTGAACCTTATAACCCTAAATTTTGGACCTTGTGACCTCTAATATATGTTAACAAAAGAGAATTACATTCTAGTGGATAAAAATTGATCTGGAATTTGTTAATAACAACTCTTGTCTTGTAACACGGTTGTAGAGTCTTCTAAACAAAAGAACATTATTCCATAATTTTCCTAACTAATCCTAGGTTGTTCTTGGGTCTCAAGTGGGTTGTTTTAGTGAGCATCACGATTCTCACCCGAACCTTTTATTTATTGAAGATGATCTTGATACCTCTACGGATGAATCGGAAAAGGTCGGCGAAGAAAAGGATTTAGGTGATAAGAGGATTCTAACATTGTGAGATGTTTCCCCCTTGAAAGTTGATGGGGTTGTTATGGTGGAACATGTGTTGATGCTTCCTTTGGGTGCTGATACTAACTTCTCTAAAATCATTCTCCATAATGAGGAATCCATTGATAGATTTTGGCTTCCTCAGAGACTCGAATTCCAAATCTCATAATGGAAAATGTGGATCCTAATGCAGGTCCGAAAGAGGTGATGATTGGACTATCGTGAAAAGAAAAAGAATGCTCATCATTTCCCCAAGATAAAATTATGATCTCATTCTCAAGATCCTTCATGTTAGCTAGTTGCGGCAGCAAAAAACTGTAAATTGGTTATAAGCTGCATGACATAGATCTGCCGGCTTTTCCGTTTAATCTCTTCTCTCTTTTGTTTATGCTCTTGTGCCTTCGTGGATTTCTCTCTGACTACATGATGGCTTTCTCCCTATATGGCCTTAATGCTTTATCTTTCCTTTTAGGGCTTCTTCTACGAGGATGCGGGTCCTCTCAAAACCCCCAACTTTTACCATTTTCCAAAATAATGGTGTTTGGATATAATAATATCTTGCTCTTTTTCTCTCTCTCATCTCTCTCACCTCTATCTCATTCTCCAAATGTTAAATTTAATAATGTGGTATATTTTCTATATAGATATATGATATGCATGCCAACATTTATGTTGACACGAATGTGGTGGAGGTTGCGGAAGAACCACTAATGTTTAGCATTACTTAAATATTATATTTATTGTTAGTTTTCTTAAAAATATGTATAAATCCGTTTTTAAATATAATTTGTAAAGCTTGATTTAATATATGTATTTAAAAAGTAATAAGATGCTTTAGTTTTAAAATTGGGTTGTTAATTAATAATCCTAGTGATAATAATATTGAAAATCATGGAACTTCATCTTGGTTTAATTAATTAGGTCATGTGAAACATTTATAGTAGAAAATGTTGATTTGGATCACCTTTGGATGTTTTCTTGAGCACTATTTTTACCTATTTCAAAAACACTTATCGGCACCACAATTTAGGAAAAATATAAATAGGAAAAGTACATAGGGATAATTATTGTATGTTAATAATTATTGTATTGTATTTTTATTGAATGTCAAAGCGTTACATTGGGCGGTGACTCGGATAGAATGTTGGTATCTCTGTCAATATTTAGGAGGAAATATATAGTAAATTGTAAAGGTGAATAAGTGTACATTTAAATAAGTGATCACCTTTAATTAAACAACTTTGTGCAAGGGACATCGACACTTTCAAAATCACCCATGACGTGATCCTGGCCCGTACCACTTGACTCTCCATGTCATAGAGTTAGGGGCCTTTGTATTCAACAAGAATTAATCCGTGGTGGATTCCATGTGAGTCATTAACTTCACCAATGGACAAATAACCTTTGACATATTTTATTATTTACTTTATGTAATTGGTTAATTGGTATATTATAGTATTAATGTATTTGTGTATTTATTAATTATTTTATTGATATGAAACAAGTTATTATAGTTTACTTATTAATTATTATTATATTGTATTTTATTAATTATTTTATTTTTGTGGGATTAATTATTAATTAGTATAATATTAGTTTAATTGTGTGATGATTATAAATGTAACATATTTTGTAACTATGAAATCTATTGAAACATTTTATTAAAATTCTAATGGAAAGAAAAATATAATTTATTTTATTTTTAATAAAGGAAAAATTCAAAATATGAATATAAGGTAAAATAAATGTTATTTATAACTAATATAAAATATATATTATTGGAAAACAATAAATATTGAGAAACGATATAATAAGGAAAACATAATTAAATGAATATACCTACCTGCCTTCTCCGAACACAAAAGTATTTTTAAGCACATTCAAATATCCTTAAAATAAAAGTTCAATATGTAAAACAATGTTATGAAGCATGATCCCAACATGTGCAACCTCAATTTTTAAGCTGTGTAAACAAGGAAGGAATGGGAATCGCAATCGACACAACTGTTTCCAAAAAGGGGAAAAATATATATATTCATATTTTATTATTCACGTTAGTCTCTAATTCGACACCGACTTTGGAAGGAAAATACAAAATAACTCCGAAAACAAAAATGGTTAAATCTGTTTATACATATTTTATCGGCCTCTGTTGGTGGCGATATATTTTACTACACAGGATTAATGCTATATTTAGTATTTAAATTGCTGTCCAACCCTGCGTCTAACATGTCACAAATAACGCTTATAAAATATTACGGAACCTCCCATCTTTCCCGCTTTTGAGTAAAATAAAGTTGGAATTTTTAAAATAATAACATAAATTTGTTAGGGTTGACTATGAGAACTATCGTGATGTGAGGATCTGTATTGATATATATATAAACATTTGCACATGTCGGTGTGGTTAGTTAAAAGATGTAATAACGGAGGATCAAGACTTTCCCTAGTGTTTTACTCATAAGAAATTTTGTTTTAGTTAGAGCTAGATGTGGATTTCATTCAACAAGGGTTGATGTAAAATGCTTGACAAATTCATGGTTTTGGTGAGAGTTGTATGCACTATAACATTGTTTATACTAGACTTAAGTATAGTTATTATTTCTTGCAAGATCACAATTATTCCAGGGAAATTAATCTGAAAAAAGCAGCACTAAAATATAATAGAGAAGATAATGCACTGGAATGAACGGATAAGTAATATTGGAAAGAAAAGTTTTTGTTAAATGCAATTCAAATAAACTGTAAAAAAGGGTCAGGGATAGTCCTTTGGATGTTAATTTATGTGAGCATTGTTTCTATGGAAAGTAGAGTTTTCATGTCAAGTTTTCCAAAAAGATTCACATGTAGTAACCTAAATCCATACCAATAGCATTTGGAAATTATCGAAGGAATTTACCTCATCTCATTCACATTTTAACATTGAAATGAATTATTCCTACACACACTTCACTCATTTCAACACTCCTTGGCAGCTAGGTCACACTTGGTACTTAGCCTTTACCGCTCAAAAACCTATTTTTATATAATTTATTTTTTTCGCTCATATGCCCACCTTATCCAACTATCAAAATTAAATTTGCACCTTTCCATGACATAGTTTTTGTTAGGAATGAAACCAACCAATGTTTTTTCCAAAGGCAAACCAGTTTTCCTTCTCCTTTGAAATGGTCGTAATTTAAAATGATAAGTTAATGCAATTATCCTAGTGTGAATTGAATCAGTAAAAACTTTCACAATAGTCACATATAAAAAGTACGATCACCTCATCCATACAGAGGTCCTCATTTTCTCACATATTTGGGATACTTAGGAGATCACAACAAAGAATACTTTTACAAAATCAATCTTTCAAGAACTCTAGCCAACTACCAAATATGAATACATCTTACATGGCTTCCTTAAGTAATTTTGAAATTGTATAATCTACACAATATATCATTTCAAGTGTCGGGGCCATTTTAATATTTTTCCAACACATTGCTTATTGTGTATTTATACACATTTTCTAGAAAGGAGTGCTACATTTTCTAGGAGGGAGAACTACATAGGCATGCGGCCCTTTCTGACAGTACTACTATGTAGGAAATGCTCAAACTTAGGGGTTTTTGAGGTCAATATGGCCAATTAGACTAACTATTTTTTCAGGTTTTTAAGTAAAGGATGAATGTAGGGTTTTGATAAAGAAGAAACCATAAATATGATACAAAAGAGATAGAATTTTTTTAAAAAATTGATCCTAAGACAAAACAATCATTGTGTAAAAATATAATTCAAATCAAGATAGCATAGAACCGGACCACCTAGAAAAGGAAAAATCTGCCCAAGTGGCTTCATTTAGAATAGGAAAATATGTCCTCTATATTACACTATGATATCACACAATTTTACGTAGAGCTATATTTTCTCCTACATGAGATAGATACATCATCTTAGATGTCATTTTATCTTACAAAAATAATCAATTAGTGTAATGTTTTCTAACCCTAACTCACACCTTCCTATATCTAACTTTCTAGATTTTGAATATTAGATATATTGAATAATACATGACTTAAGATTTTTAGATTTATGGTAGTTATGTATTTCCTATTATTAAGTATAACACCCACTAAAACAACCCACTTGAGACCCAAGAACAACCTAGGATTAGTTAGGAAAATTATGGAATTTTTTTTTGTTTAAAAGAGTCAACAACCGAGTTCTGAGACAACAAATGGTTATCATGAAGCACGTTTTCGAGAAAAATATTATTAATAGCTTATAGTTTTATTAATAATAAAATTATAAAAGATCACAAGGTCCAAACTTAGGGTTAGATTAATCAATTAGGTTAAGAGGGTAATTTCTCACTATACCACTCTCTAACAAAGCTTAAACGATTCAACCTAATTTTTCTCAAAATTAATGCACTCAGAACTTACCAACAACATTCCCATTAGATAGGATAGTTCCTCACCTTTTCGGTGATATAAAAATTCCTCTTAACTCCTCATATTTCTCAAGATATGCGGCCGATAGACCTTGGGAGGAAAATTTTCCCAAGAGCGGGTCTGCGGGCCTAGGGGAGAAAATTTTCCCATGCGTGGGCCTGCGGACTTCGGAGAGAATTTTCACCCATAGGAGGAATGCGGAGTTACCGATGGGGTGGGGAAGTAAATTTTTCCCATGCACAAGTCGGTGTGGGGAAGAACTTTAGCGTTTTTTTCCCTTTTTTGGGACAAAAGTGCGATTTTCCTTTCATGCCCAAAAGGACAAGTGTCGGCTTTTCCCAACTCAAGGCGGAAATTCGGGCCACCGGGAGAATTTTTAGACTTTTATCCTTTTTGCCAAAAAGCACTAAGGGATCAAAATGATCTGCGCCTCCGCCGATGCCCAAGGCGCTATGTGTCAGCCATCCATTGGTTGCGAGTCGATGGGCCGACGGGAGAATTTAGAAAATTTCTCCCAAAGAAATTTTTTGAAGCACTAATTTTTAAGGGATCCGCTCCTCTGCTGATGCCCCATGATGCCACATGGCAACACCTGATTGGTTGTAGGCTAGGCTGCGGAGAAAACTTAGAAATTTTTCCCAAAAATTTTCCGAAGCGATAAGTTTTTAAGGATCCGCTCCTCCGTCGACGCCCCGACGCTACATGGAAGCACCTAATTGGTTGCGGTCATGGCGGGCCATAGAGAAAACTTAGAAAATTTCCCCAAAAAATTTTTGAAGCGCTAAGGTTTTTTTTTTTTGACAATTAGAATTATTTTTGAAGCCAAATGAAGGGAAACTTTAGGAGGCCATAACTTTTGATTGGGAACTCAGTTTTTAGCAAACAAGGACTTTCTGGAAATCTCTCAATGTCCTCTTTGCACAAGAATCATTAATATTTCATTTTGATAATATTTAAGGGGTAAATTTCACGAAAAACAATCGGCAGGATTTAAAAAGGCAAACTGGCAAATTTTGACATATAAAATTTTACTCAATTTGATCTTCTTTCTCTCTCAACAAGTCAAATAGGCATTGGGAATTGTTCTTAGATGGATTTAGGATGTATTTTCAAGGTAATTTTGTTTGATTGAGTTTCAATTTTAAAAATTTACAACTTTGACAGAAAAACGACAGTAAACGGTTTGAGCCTGATTTTGCTAAGTTTTCTAAGAAATTCCTTAAGTGTTTTTGTCCAATTGAATTCATTTAGGGAATAATACTTCAATTTAATCGTTTAATTTGTTATTTCATTGTTGTAGGTTCAAACTGTGTATTTATGGATAAGTATTTGTTATTTTTTTTTAAATATAAAACGCAGAGATCAAGTTTTAAAGAGTCTATTTGTCATTTTCTACTTCCAAGTATTAGAAAACATTCCAATTCCAATCTAATACATTTAGTTTTTTCAAATCAAACTATTCAAAACCAAAATGTAATTCTGATTTCAAATTTAACACCTTTCAAAAGACAGAGCTCTGTGTTTTCCTCAAACACATTTCTTCCTTTCAAACAGAGATTTCAAATACATTTAAATGATCAGATTCAATACCAAAATGCAATTTGAGAAAGGTAATACAATTATTTATTGATTCCTAAAATACAACTTACAACTTCTTTCTTTCATTCTTCAAATTCATCATACAAAATACAATTCTTTCTTTCAAAGAATAGAAACGGAGTATATCTCTTTCACATTTCAATCTTACAACTTTCGTATTCAATACAACATATTTCCATTACAAAACATATACGAGTTCATCCACTTCAAGTGTGAAGGTTACAATAAGATTTATCTCAACAAGGGATTTATCATTTTTTATTTCATTTTCCTTTTCTCGAATAGCAACATGTAGATTTATCATTCTTCCATTTTGATCGAGCAAGAGCGGGGGAAAGGCAACGCTCTCCACCCAACCAAGACATTTAATGACAAGTAGAAGCCATCCTTCTTCATTGACCCTCGAGCCCTAACCACAAAGCAATGAAATATGTGATTCAACTCATGGCACCAACAAGCTTCCAAAAACACACATGTAAATTTCACATTTAAAAAATAGTCCAAACAGAATGTATTTTACAACTACTTTAAAGCATGACAAGCAACATTAAGGCTTCATCCAGCAAGCCAAAGGAGCAAGAAACTATTGGGGATGCTACTTATGCCTCCTAAAGGGGAAATGAGTATCACCACCTGATTTCAAACCACAAAAACATAGCATATCAAATCCTTGACATGCTCTTATGCCTCCCAAGTACCCATTATTCCTCACATTTCCTTATGCCTCCCCAACCTCTTATGGCACCCCATAATGAGTAAATAAATGTAATCTATTTCTTTGTAAGGTGGAACCCAAATCCCAACTCCCTCCACACTTATACCTCCCCAAAACACTTGTGCCTCCCACAAAATGAACCCCATAGTCTTCTCCTACACTGTACCTAGGTCATCTACCCAACATCCCACAAACATACCAAAACATTCACAACAATAAAAATTTCATAAGTAGAAAGAGAAGCATTACAAGAGCTAAGCTCGTACCTCTCCATGATGGAGTTTTTCCAAGTTCCAAAACAACGGGCTTTATCCCAATGCAAGCAATCCAAACCCGCCAAGCACAAGCATGCCACAATCTTTTTAAAAACCTTCTCCAAGCAAGAGCTCTAAAACAACAAAGAATTCACCCCAAAGAGTTTCCAAAAGCGAAGCAACCAAAACAAGGCAAGCAATTCGAATTTTATAGAAGAGAGAAAATAAGAGGATGAGGTGGATCTATGTAGGATGCCACATCACACATCTTCAACCCCAACCCAGAAGTCAACTTCATTCTCCAATGTAGAATAAAAAGGTGGGTGAATAATATGATAGTTTACTTACCTTCTCAAATCCAACCCACACCCCAAAGGACTGAAATTAAACCATGTAAGAAAAGTGCAATAAAAATTACAATTTGTCTTCTCAAAAGCATTCAATAACCATACGTATAGGTTGTAAATAAATTTAAAAGGTGTGGGACAAGTTTAACGTGTCCCACAAGCTTCCAAAATCATCCTCCAAGGACAAATTCGAATTTCCGAGAAGGTGGTGTGTTTCACACTCAAAATTTAACTTACACATCACTTACACATCTCTTACAACACTTTAATTCAAGACCAACAACTCTATTAATTACTTTCTTATGACATATTTTAATTAATTAACTTAACAACATGATTACTCACAATATTACACATCATTTAATAAATAATGAAAGGGTCAATGCATCACAAAATAAACACATGCAAACATAAACAAAGGAACCAATAAATAAATACACATAACCCCTTGGTCACATTTAAAGGTGATCCCCCCATGGGAACCCCTAATAAAACAACCACACACAAACAATATAAGTTGTCATGTTGACCTTGTTGAATTCATCTAGAATTCTAATGTGATTGGTCTCCAATCCCCGATGTTTGTTGTGATATTTTAACTCCGCAAAACACAAATACCTCCTTCTTCGGTCTATTAGGCCATATTAGAACATCCAAAATAATATAGATATATGAATCAAAACAACATCCAAACAACCAACAAGATCATTTGCAGTTTTACTCAACAATTATATCATCATCAAATAATTTCCATTTCTAGGTCTACTCACAATATTCAAATATCACATGTCCAAACAACATCCATAGTATAACCATGTCAAACATTATATCACATCAATATACAAAAAAATGTCTCTAATAATCATCACGCATCATAACTAAATCAAGGTCAACAATAATACATGATCTAACATCTAACATCATATTATAATAAAGTCCATAATCATGTCCATAATATAATCAACAATATCATGATTAGTATCAAAAGGTGTCAAAGGAAAGTGGGCACTACATCCCCCCCCTTAGAGTCGACTTCCTCCCGGAAGTCACTTTGGAAAAAATGTGGAAACTGAACTCATAGCAAAGTAGCATCCTCCCATATAGCTACAGTCTCATCATATCTATCCCACTATACTCGCACTTGATCAATCTCTCTGCGTTGAAGGCCCAGGGTCTTGTGATCTATGATGTGAACGGGCTCCACCATCACATGCCCCTGATCCTGCACCTGCAATGAGGTCTAATCCAACACATGAGAAGGATCTACAATATATCTCCTAAGAACTGAAACATGAAACACATCATGTACATGAGACAAGCTAGGTGGCAATGCTAGACGGTAGGCCAAGGGGCCGATACACTCCAAGATCTCAAAAGGACCAACAAATCTAGGAGCCAACTTAGAACCTTTTCCATAATGGATAGGGCTCTTGTGTGGCCTAACACCAAGGAACACTTTCATGCCCACATCAATACTACGATCAGTCCTATGCTGATCTGTGTACTTCTTATACCTATCATGTGCCTCCTGCAGTCTCTGTCTGATCAAAACCACCTGCTGCTCCATGTCCTGCAACAAAGATGGTCTAATTGGAACCACTGTCCTCTAACCAGTCCCAACTAAGAGGTGTCCTGCACTCTCTCGCCATCCATACAAAGCCTGAAAAGGATCCATGCCTATAGAACTCTAAAACTATTATTGTAGGCGAACACCACCAAGTACAGTACTCCTCCCATTTAGAATGTTGATCCATCACATACATCCCGAGCATATCCTCTAAAGTCTGATTCACTGCTCATCTGTCATCTATCTCGGGGTGATATGATGTACTAAAATTGATATTTGTTCTAAGGGCATACTTTGCATGGTATTCCAAAAATGGGAAGTGTACAAGGGATCACGGACACTAATGATCTTCTGCGGAATCTGTGTAACTTTGAAAATTTCATCAAGATATACCTATGCCACTATGCTAGCTTTGTATAAGTGGTCTTCACCGAGAGAAATGTGAGCCACTTTTATCAATTTATCAAGCATGTCCATGATGGCGTCATGGTGATATCTCGACGTCGGTAGCCCAACAATGAAGTCCATGGAAATGGTGTTCCATTTCAACTCCGGTATAACATGAGGAAAGATAAGGCCAGCTAGATGCTAATGCTTGGCCTTCACTTTCTGGCACTCTAAATAGCATGACACAAACTGAGCCATGTCTCTACGAAGTCCTCTCCAGTGATACAACTGTCTCAAAGTAGCATGCATCTTCTTCACCCCATGATGGGCTGAATAAGGTGCATGATGTGCCTCTATCAAGATGTCCTGCCTCAAGACTCCATCTCTGGGAACATAAATTTGACCTCTTGTGCCTAAGAAGGCCATCTGCCTCTAGTGAGAAGCCATCAAACTTCCCTTCAAGGAGTCTCTGGGACTCGATCTCTACTCGAACTGCAATGTAGAAGCTATCAAGAGGAAGATACTGAAGAATCCTGCTCCGTAAATCTATGCCAACTGAAGTGGCCATAATCACATGTCTCGTATGTTGAGAGCATCTACCACCACATTCTCCTTCCCTTTCACATGCTCTATCTCCATATCATACTCACAAAGCAACTCCATCCCACGCAGTTGATGAGCGTTGAAATTGGGATGCGTGAAGAGGTGGCGAAGACTCAAGTGATTTGTCTTGAGTGTGAATCTCCAACCAAGTAGAAAGTGCTTCCATCAAACCAAAGTGCACACAAATTCCGCAAGCTCAAGATCATGAGTTGGATAATTAATCTCATAATATTTGAGTTTACGAGACTCAAAAGCCACTACTTTTCCCTCCTACATCAACACACCTCCAAGTCCTGCCAAAGAAGCATCCGTGCAAACGAAAAACTCACCCTATGGATCCAGCACTGCAAGAATAGGTGTTGTAGTGAGACATTCCTTCAATGTCTTGAAGGCCTTCTCACCCTGTCTGACCAAACAAACTTCTTCCCTTTCCGCTGAAGGAAGTGATGGGGTGTGCAATCGAGAGAAGTCCTAAACAAATCTCCTGTAATAACTTTTAATCCCATAAATTTGCACACCTCTATTACAATAGTGAGTACTCACCAATCCATAATAGCTCTAATCTTGGAAGGATCGACTGCGATACCTTCCCCATAAATGATATGACCCAAATACTGCACCTCCGTCTGAAAGAATGCACACTTCTCTAGGTTCCCGTAAAGTTGCTGCTCCCAAAGACACTGAAGAACCTGGTGAAGGTGTCCCTCATGCTCCTCACACATATGCGAGTAAATCAAAATTTCATAAAGGAAGATGACCACAAAATGATCCAAGAAGGTCCTGAATACCCCATTCATCAAACTCATAAACACTGCAAGGGCATTAGTTAAACCAAAAGGTACCACTGTGAACTCATAGTGGCCATATCTCGTATGGAAGGTGGTCTTATGAATGTCCACCTCTGAAATCCTCAGCTGATGGTAGCCTAACTTAAGATCAATCTTAGAGAAAATTTTGGCTCCCTTCATCTGATCAAACAAATCATCAATGCGTGGAAGGGGATAACGATTCTTGATCGTTACTTATTCAATTAGCAGTAATCAATACACAACCGCAAGGATCCATCCTTCTTCTTTACAAAGATCACTAGTGCACCCCAAGGGGATACACTAGGATGAATTAGGCCCTTCTCCAGAAGGCCCTCAAGCTGCAACTTGAACTCACGAGTTCAGGGGTAGTCATCCTATAAGGTGCTTGTGAGATAAGCTCCGCTCCTAGAACTAGATTTATATGAAAATCAATCTCACGTGGGGTTCGTAACCCCGATAGTGCCCCTAGAAAGACATCTGAAAACTCTCTCAAAATGGGATGGTCATCTAGTGATGGTCCACTAGACCCATCTTCTGATCGGTCACTAACTGTGACAACAAACATCTGACAACCCCATTACACACACCGCTTAAGCTGCATAGCAGAGATGGTGCGAATAGAAATGGGTCTCCTAACCCCGCTAACACTACCTTTTTGCTAGATCATCTCATGTACAAGATATAATCTTGTGGTAAAAATCCACTCTGGCCCTGTGTGTAGACAACCAATCCATACCCAAGATGACTTCATATGAGCCCAAAGGAAGGATACAAAGATCTGAGGTAGTGATGAAAGGTACCAAATCCACCACACACTCCTTAACTAAGGAGTCTATAGAAATCTTGGCTCCAGAAGCCATCTCAACATCCCAACTATGACCCCCCTAATCGCCACTAGCCTACATCGTTCTACTAAAGATGGTGCACTAAAACAATCGAAAGAACCAGAATCAAACAAATGGATGTAGGAATACCGCCAATATTACTGCGGTCTCAATAATTATACTATGATGTTACATCTGCAGCGGTTCTCAACCGCTACATACATCCTATGATGCGCCCCCATATCACCAACAAGTAGGGTTTAGAGATTTGTGTCTTACCCTTATTATTAGGGTTTTGTGGGAAGTCTCTCCAAAAATGTCCAAGAACACACACCCAAAACAACCACCTAATCCTCTCCCCAGTGTAGCAGCTCCGGTTGATACTTTGGAGTGCATGGTGTGGATCACGATGATCCTGCTATGGGTGCTTAGGTCTCTACTAGCGAGCTCCTACTAAGTGAGCTCTCTGAGCACCCCGTGTTCTGATGGGACCCCTAGGAGGAAACCCCATACTCCGACCTCTCTGTGAATCAAACCTCTATGTAGGTCTATAAGGTGGGTGGGATTGTTGCTTTGATGCTATGGTCTAAAGATGAATGTGCTGAACCCTATCCACCATGAGGAAGAGTCTTGAACCCCTCAATCTATTGTCCTACATCTATCAGTATGCGGCTTTGGACTCGATCTCTAGCCTACTATGTCTTTCCCCGAGTCTCCTATGCTATATAGGCTTTCTCCATAGCCTCGGCTAATGTCTATGGACAATGAATCCGTACTACACCTCCAATGTTTAGATTCGGGCTCTGGATGAACTTGTGGATCCGCACTTGCTCATCTTGCATGTAATCAATGTCTTTGAGTCGATCCGAAATCTTCTCTCATACTATGTTACTATAAGAGATGTCTACCGAGAGATCATGAAACTAATCTATTCGTTTTTGTAAGAACCTCCGTGACAAATATCTGCTCTTGAATCGATCCTCAAAGAGCTCCCAGGTAACTGTCTTAGAATCAACATGGATCTTATACTCCTCTATCCACCACAAGACACCAGCTCCATCCCTCAGTAGATGGATTCCAACACGAGCTTTTGTATTGCTAGAAAAAGGACAGAGCTTGAAGCATCCGTTCAAGCTCACCAACCAGCCCTCTCGTGTTAAATCCACCTGTGTCACCAGAATAATGTGATGGCCGAAGCTTCGGGATGTCCCTGATGTGATCTGTAACTATGGTTTGACCAGAAATTTAGAGCTTTTTCCCTTTTTTGGGACAAAAGCGCGATTTGTCTTTCTTGCGCCCGAGCTCCGAAAGGACACATGTCAAACTCCACTATGCATTTCCCACTCTGGCGAAATTTGGGACACTAGAGAATTTTTAGACTTTTTCCTTTTTTCCAAAAAGTGCTAATGGATCAAAATGATCCGCGCCCGCCAATACCCAAGGCACCATGTGTCATCCATCCATTGGTTGTGGGTCGGCGGACGGCGGAGAACTTAGAAAAAATTTCCCAAAGAAATTTTTTTGAAGTGCTAAGTTTTTAAGGGATCTTCTCCTCCACCGATGCCCCATGATGCCATGTGGCAGCACGTGATTCGATAAGGGCCGGCAGGATTGCAGAGAAAACTTAGAAAATTTTCCCAAAAAATTTCTGAAGCAATAAGTTATTAAGGGATCTGCTCCTCCATCGATGCCCCATGATGCCACATGGCAACACCTGATTGGTTGTGGGCCAACGGGGATGGAGAGAAAATTTAGAAAATTTCCCCAAAAATTTTCCGAAGCGCTAAGTTTTTTTTTCATTTTTTTACAGTTAGAATTATTTTTGAAGCCAAATGAAGGGAAACTTCACGAGGCCATAACTTTTGATTGGGAACTTGGTTTTTGGAAAACGAAGATGTTACGGAAAAATCTTGACATCCTCTTTGCATAGGAGTTATTAATATTTCATTTTTATAATATTTAAGGGTAAATGTTACAAAAACAATCTATAGGCTTTAAAAAGGAAAACTGACAAATTTTGACTTATAACATTTTACTCAATTTGATCTTATTTCTCTCTCAAAAAGTCAAATAGGCATGGGTAATTGTTCTTAGATGGATTTATGATGGATATGGAAGGTAATTTTGTTTGATCGAGTTCCAATTTGAAAAATTTACAACTTTGACGACAAAACGACAAAGAAACGGTTTGAGCCCAATTTTGCTAAGTTTTCTAAGAAATTCCTTAAGTGTTTATGTCCAATTGAATTCGTTTAGGGCATACTACTTCAAAGTAATAATTTAATTTGTTATTTCATTGTTTCATATTCGAACTGTGCATTTTTGGATAAGTATTTATCAGTTTCTTTTTTAAAAAAGCAGAGATCAAGTTTTAAAGGGTCTATTTTCCATTTTCTACTTCCAAGTATTAGAATACGTTCCAATTCCAATGTAATACATTTATTTGGTTCAAATCAAATTATTCAAAACCAAAATGCAATTCTTATTTCTAATTTAATAAATTTCAAAAGACAAAGCTATGTGTTTTCCTCACACACATTTTTTCCTTTCAAACAAAGATTTTAAATACATTTAAATGATTAGATTCAATACCGCAATGCAATTTGAGAAAGTTAATACAATCATTTATTGATTCCCAAAAGACAACTTACAACTTCTTTCTTTCATTTTCAAATTCATCATATAGAATACAATTCTTTCTTTCAAAGAACAAAAATAGAGTATATCTCTTTCACATTTCAATCTTACAAATTTCATGTTCAATACAACATATTTCCATTACAAAACATATACAAGTTCATCCACTTCAAGTGGGAATGTTACAATAAGATTTATCTCAACAAGGGACTTTCAACTGTTTTGTTTCATTTTCCTTTGCTCCGAACAAAAACATGTAGATTTATTATTCTTCCAATTTTGATCACAAAAAGAGTACGGGAAAGGCAATGCTCTCCACCCAGCCAAGACATCCAACGACAAGGAGAAACCATCCTTCTTCATTGGCCCCGATCCCCAACCAAAAAGTAATGGAAGATGTGATTCAACTCATGGAACAACAGAGCTTCCACAAACACACATGTAAATTTCACATTTAAAACACAATCCAAACAGAATGTATTTTTCAACTACTTTAAATCATGACAAGCAACACTAAGGCTTCATCCAGAAGCCAAAGGAGCAAGAAACTATGGGGGAAGCTACTTATACCTCCCGGAGAAATGAGTATCACCACCTGATTTCAAACCATCAAAACATAGTATATCAAAGCCACGACATGCCCTTATGCCTCCCCCAAGTACCCCCTATTCCTCACATTTCCTTATGCCTCCCCAACCTCGATGGCTCCCGTCTTGAGTAAAGAAATGCAAGCTATTTATTTGTAAGGTGTAACCCAAATCCCAACTCCCTCCACACTTATACCTCTCCAAAACACTTGTGCCTCCCACAAAATGAACCCCATAGTCTTCTCCTACACCATACCTAGGCCATCTACCCAACATCACACAAACATACCAAAAAATTCACAACAATAACAATTTCATAAGAAAAAAGAGAAGCATTACAAGAGCCAAGCTCCTACCTCTCCACTATGGAGTTGTTCTAAGTTCCAAAATAGCAAGCTTTATCCCAATGCAAGCAATCCAAATCCACCAAGCACAAGCATGCCACAATATTTTAAAAAAATTCCAAGCAAGAGCTCCAAAACAACAAAGAATTCGCCCCCAAAGAGTTTCCAAAAGTGAAGCAACCAAAACAAGGCAAGCAATTCAAATTTTATAGAAGAGGGAAAAGAGGAGGATGAGGTGGATCTATATAGGATGCCACATCACACATCTTCAAACCCAACCCAAGTCAACTTCATTCTCCAATGAATAATAAAAAGGTGGGTGAATAATATGATAGTTTACTTACATACTCAAATCCAACCCACACCCCAAAGGACTGAAATTAAACCATGTAAGAAAAGTGCAATAAAAATTACAATTTGTCTTCTCAAAAAGCATTATAAAAGTCTAAATTCAACTCTCCAACCATAGGTATGGTTGGTAAATAAATTTAAGAGGTGTGGGACAAGTTTAACTTGTCCCACAAGCCTCCAAAATCAGCCTCCAAGGACAAATTCGAATTTCCAAGAAGGTGGAGTGTTTCACACTCAAAAGTTAACTTACACATCTCTTACAACACTTTAATTCAAGACCAACAACTCTATTAATTACTTTCTTATGACATATTTTAATTAATTAACTTAACAACATGATTACTCACAATATTATACATCATTTTAATAAATAATGAAAGGGTCAATGCATCACAAAATAAACACATGCAAACATAAAAAAAGGAACCAATAAATAAATACACATAACCCCTTGGTCACATTTAAAAGGCGATCCCCCATGGGAGCTCCTAACAAAACAACCACATGCAAACAATACAAGTTGACATGGTGACCTTGTTGAATTCATCTAGAATTCCAATGTGGTTGGTCTCCAATCCCCTGATGTTCGTTGTGATATTTTAACCTGCAAAACACAAATACCTCCTTGAGTCTCATGGCCATATCGAACATCCAAAATAATATAATTAAAATTCCAAAATCATCTAGATCTATGAATCACAACAACATCCAAACAACCAACAAGATCATTTGCAATTTTCCTCAACAATTATATCAACATCAAATAATTTTCATTTCTAGGTCTACTCACAATATTAAAATATCACATGTCCGAAAAACATCCATAATATAACCATGTCAAACAAAGATATCACATCAAAATGCAAAATGTCTCTAATAATCATCATGCATCATAATTGAATTAAGGTCAACAATAATCCATAATCTATCTAACATCATACTATAATAAAGTCCATAATCAATAATCTAACATCTAACATCATACTATAATAAAGTCCATAATCATGCCGATAATATAATCGGGAGTATCATTATTAGTATCGGAAGGTGTCAAAGGAAAGTGGGCACTACATTAATCGTATATACACATTTTTAATAATTATATGAATTAGTAAAAACTAGTTTTGATATTACATTTTGGTGAACCCTATTATCTATTGTTAGTCACATCCTACAACTTCATGACATACCCCTAGGGTTTCATATTTCTAGATTGGATTAGAATTATCATATATCCTATTTGGATTCTTCTTAAAACCCTAATCTATGTTGAGATATTTTGTAATTTTATAATAGACTGTAGTAGTAGTAGACCTTCTACTCGATCCAGGATGTTAACGAAACTTATGATATGTTGGTTGGAAAAATGGTTGTTGGGAACAATCAACAGTTATAGGGGACAACAATCCCTCCTCTTTAATGGGGAGGTTCCCTTATTCAAAATCCAAAACCCTAAGTATTTACAAATGTACAAACTAATTAATTTTGGTGACCACGGGACCCGAATCATTATTTTTCAATACGTAAGATAATCTAAGGAAAGACATAGAAGAATTATAGCAGCATGACTATGGTAAGACAAGTTGGCTAGGGAAACACAGTTGCAACTAACCGACTTATCATGGATAAAAAAATCCCCCTGGTTCTCCAAGATTACCAACTGACTGTAAAAGAGAGGAAAGAATAAACAACACCTTCAAATAAGAAGATTGCATATCCGTATTTTACTCATAAATTCAAAAATAATTAAATAACACGTGTGTTCATACAAATGAAAAACACAATATAACACATAAAATGTGGATTGAAAATTTTTAACACATTTTATTCGATGGATTAGAGAATAAAGTCTCGAGATTTCATATAAAATAAACAACACATTAACCAAATTGAAAGCAAGAAATGGAAAGAACTTGAATGGGGAAAAGAAGGTTTTCTTTTATACTTTGATCTAAATCTATATTTACATCCAGATGTACCAATATCCAACCCCTTTACAAATTACAATGAGGCCTTATATAGGCTAGGGGAGGATGTAACTATCGTTTACAACTAACTATTCTTAATTAAGTGTTAAGCACTTAATTAATTAATTACATGAGTTGGCTTTATTTTATAATTTTTCTCTCTAGAATAATAAAGCCAACTCCAAAATAGAACAATTACAAGGCTTTATGAGCTTGAAGAGGAAGGGGTAGTAGGAACAGGCTGAAATTGTCACCTTTAACTTGAGCACTTGAATTTTGAACGCGTTTTTACAGCAGGTTGAAATCTCCATACTTTTGGGAACAATGGTGTTTTCTACAATATTAAACAAACTTCCAAGAGCATGTTACATCTCCTTGGCAATTCCACCATTATGTACAAGTCTCTTTATTGCCTCTACAAAAACATTATGAAGTTTAGAGAGTTCCTCCATCTTATCTTTGTTAACCAACTCTTCTTTGAATAACTTCTCTTTAATGTGTGAATTGAATTATGCCTTGATGTGATCAACTTGATTTCTCTTTGTTGAATTATATTTGAAGAGATAAAAATAAAGATCTTATAAATCACCGAAGTTCTTGGCTTTCAATATTTCACCATTCTAGACTCTATTTTGGAGCTCAATTCTGACCTCTTCAAGAACCTTAATCCTCCACTATGTATTGTAGGTCCGAGTCTTAGACATGTTGCTTTTTGAATCATCAAAAATCTTATGAGAAAGGAGGATTTTCTCATCTTTTGAACTCATGATCTAAAGATCCTACCTATATTCTACCCAAATTTTGAGTTCGTTATCAATGGTGTCAACTCCTGAATTGATTTGTTTTTGGGTTGAGGAGATATTGTTATATACCCTATATGCTTCATTAAGGAATTGTAGAACAGATACTAAAATTCCTTCAATCGAATCCTATGATGATTTACCAAATGTAGCATGATTATGAATCTCTATAATGGCCTTGACATATATCCCAAGTGGCAACGGTGGGTGAAAGTGACGAGATGGGAGTAGGATTGAGAGGGGTCTTGTCGATGAAAGGAAAGATTTTATAAAATTGGAAACAACTTTCACCTGCTCCTCAAGTTGTTCTTAAGTTTTCTTTCCTTTCTCAACTATCTCAATGACCTTGGAGACAGTGAATTCTAGGCCAGCAATGTGATCATGTCTAAAATTTCTTTAATGAAATCAATCTTGAAGATGGATTTAGGAAAATTGGAAGGCCCTTTCTTTTCTACCTTTAGCCATGATTTGGGAATCATGGTTTTGTATTTATCTTGACTGAAGGGAAATAGTCTATGGGGTTCGGTCTGGTTAAGATTTTGGAGTTTTCAAAGGTCGAATCCCAAGGCCACATTGATATGGTGGGAATCTAATTTAGCAATGATTTTTCCTTGGGGATATTTAATTAGTTTGTGGGTAAAAATTAGAAGAACAGGCTAGGACTACGTCGGTGCATTGCAATGAGGTGGGGAAGCCAACAACATAAGCTATTCCATTATTTTTAACACATTGGGAAATTATTGTGGGATTATCATAAGAGATTCGAGCCCAAAATTCATTGATTTATGTATCGCGTCACTATCACCTATGTAAAGAACAAAGGTTTCTAAAGATGAAATATGCTCATACCCCGCGTATTGAAACTTCATGGTGGAAATATTGGGGAGAACTTAGAGAAAATAGAGGCTAAACAATGGATTTCGAGAGGTATTTAAATAAGGGGATGGGAACATAAATAACTGTCAAATTGGACAAAGGAAGGATAAAACCACTCACCTTTTGCATGAAAATAAAGGTGCCTTCAAAACGATCCTAAAGCACTTCAAATTTTTGAATTTGGTTGAAAAATGAAAAAGTTATGGACGAAAAATCACTTTGGCACATGGGAGCAAAGAAATAGACAGGGCATAATGAACTCCATTTGAAAATGAGAAAAATAAAACAAGTATATGTCTATTTATATAAAAATTTGATCAAATGGCTCGATTTAGTGCTTAGGAAAGTGTTGCAGACATTACAAGGCCCGCAGGAACACTTTTTAACCCATCCGTTGTGTGAATCAGTTACGACACAGGTTGGAGGAACTATGTTTAATGAGGAGAGATCATGTATTCGATGCACACAAGGAACAATGGAATGAGTTCCATTATTTTTGTAAACATCCACAATAGCCACAATAAGTGAGAGCAGAAGACATGCGGAAAAGACAAACCTACAAGGAATAAAGAGTAGAATGGAACTGTTCCGCAGGTTCTCAAAAATACCAAAAATCCAATATAGATGAAAGGGTTGCATTGTATAGAAAAATTTCTTCCTTAAGGTCAGCGAGAGATATATGTATATCACACATAACTCGCTGGGATTGAGTAAGTTTGTAGGGCATAATTTGTAGACATTTAAGAAGATCCTCTTCCCTAGAACGGGTGGCATGTTGGGAGGAAAAAAAACCATGATAATGATGGAAAAATTCTTAGAGGATGACCGGTAAAGAAGTGTTCCAAACATTTCCCATGAAATTAGCTTTGATTTGTGTGGCAGAATGTTCGGCTCGAAGCATAGAAAAAAACTCTTTGGAAGCTCTATCTCCGATTTAGAGCCAATGCAAATGAGCAAAAACCAAAACACCCCTTGCTTTGTAAACCTCCTCAACTATAAGTCTACATCTCCAATGGGAATCATTTATCTATATATTTTTATTGAAAAGAGAGGCATTAAGCTCTTGTGAGATTCGTTGAAACTCATGAAATGAAGCCTTGTGTGCAACTTTGTTGAAAGAGAGCACCTTGTTTTCCATATATCCGGAGGAAGGTGTTAGTCATTTTGATGGCATCATTCTACAAATAATTACATGCTTTCCAACCAACAAGGAGAGGTAGTAAGTTCCAAATGCATTGAATGTGAGCCAAAATCCGAACATGCTTCAAGTGCATAGTATTGAGATAAATTGAGAATTGACTTTACATTTTTAACGGGAGCAATCCATGTAACATCAAAGAAAGTTTGGGAGTGATGAAAAATAAAAGAAATGTCAATAACAACAACAACTCTTCCATGATTGGGGAAAGACAGAAGAAGTCTTGACTTGGCATTAGGGCACATTCAAGACTCTAGATAATTTTATCTTACCCCTGCCAAAAGTTGGACCAGATGAACTAGGAAGAGGACGAGCTACCTTTAAACGGGATGGTAGGATCAAATAATCTGATATTGTGCCTCAAATAGAACCAGGCCTCCCACTCTCCCACACACTAGTGCATACATAAGCAACTATCCTTGTCCTTTGTGAATTCAACCATATTAAAGTCACCACAGAAAATCCACAGAGCATTAGATAAGGAGTCAACAAGCCATCTTCAAATAGAGATTTCTCGACAAAGCATCGTAAGATGCATAAATATTGGCAAGTGTGAGGATGTTCCCATCAAAATTAAATAAGTTCTCACACATTTCAATCCAAACAAAATCTACACTATGTCACACTATGAAAATATCATAAATTTAAAAATTAAATAGAGTCTAAACCACTCGGTGGATGGGATCAGAGCCCCATGAAATCACATGTTGCACAAGTTAAGGGGAAATCAAGTTCCTGACCCCTCCACCTCCATGGTCATGATTGGACGTGTGGAAAACATCATGTTGTTAGATAGTGCGAGAAACGGACTTGAATAAACATCTTGCAAGTTTAACTTCTTGCAGACAGAGAACACACATATGATGAAAATGGAGACAAATGTCCCTAACCAGATACCTCTGGGTGGGATTAGTAAGGCCACATATGTTCCAAGATTACACAATCATGTGAAAGACTCAAGGTACATAGATCCCTCATCATTAAGATTGGAGAGGAAGAAAACTGTTTGTGATACTGAACTAACTCGGGCAAAGATCAACCACTAACCACGATCTATGTTTTTCTTACACGAATTCAACATCCTCTGTTGGAGGAGGGCTACAGGAGTGACTAAGGCGAGATTTTTAGGGAAAAGGATAGATGATTATCTTCCATGAATGGCACTTCACAGTAACTAGAGGGGAAAAGAAACGATGAAATGGAATATTTCAAGGGAACAACAGTCGAGGCAACTAGTGGAGAGCAAGATGGGGTAAGAGTGACCATGGGCACATGAGGAAAAACTTGTTTGACTGGAGTGGCAGAAGAACTGACACCATTAGTGTTATATTTCTAACAAGAGGAAGCTAAGCGCTTATCAAGGCCACGGGTGCCACCCTTATATTGGTTATCATGGTCCACCCATCTCAAGAGGCGGGGCTTTGAGCTCCACTTGAGACTTTTCTTGTGACACGTGGCGTGATTTGGCCATGAGAGGACATTCACAAATTATGTGGTCAAATGCTAGGCGGAGGAAGAAGGTATTAAGTAAGTTAATGTAAAGCACTCGTTGAGAAAAATTGGTTTCCCCAACTTGTATTTCAATGGTGTCCTTCGGGTATTTCGTTAAATCTACTTGAATGGAGACATGCTTTTGAGGACGAGCATTGAAAATTTTGGGTTGTTTTAAACAAATAATTCGATCCAAGGGTTTGATCGAATGTTCAACAAATCCCCACAAGGGGAGAGGGAGCCCAAGAAATTCCACCCAAACTGGAATTTTAACCTTGCAGGCTTGCTCTGAAACCTGAAAATCCCTAATCCAATGAGAAAACATCACCAGTGTGTTTTGAATAAACTACGTGCCATGGTTGACAATAGCTTTGCAATGCTCGGCGTTGTTGGGCCGAACATGAAAAATCTCTTGGTGAATTTTTGCACTCCCTCGAGCTTGACACCAATGTTGCCAATGGTTATGAACCCATTGAAATTCAACAGGATTTCGAGGGAATATGCCAACAAGTACATAAAAAGGGTGAGCGATTCGAGCTAGTTATAAGCTTTATCGAATTCTAGTGAGTCAAACACAACATCGAGCAAAGGAGACTCGTGGTCATAACTACCTCATCGAAGATCTTCGGGACGAATTTTCTTGTTTTTTTGGGAGCAAAGGGAACTAAGCGTTTTGTCTTGACCAAACTGCATCAATAGATGAAGGCGGCGAGAAGGAAGCCATAAATATAGGCGTAACACCGCCCAAAAAGGTGGAGTAAATGACCGAGTCGGCAAATTAACTATGCGAGTAAATCAAAAATCATGCCTTGAAATTCTAAGAAAATGGTCGTATGACAAAGAAGCCAAGAAACAAGAAACATGGACCTAAACTCTAGGAGAGCCATCACATCATAATTCGATATTTGAAATGATGTATATAAAGCAAAAATAAACCCAAATAATACTAAAAGGAATGGATCTGATTTAAAAATTTAGGACTGCTGGTTAATATTTGTCGGCCCAACTTATTTTCAAATTAAAGATAACCGTGTACGACATTAACATGTACTCTTTATTAAAATCATCTCACGTTATCCTCCGAAAGCAAATGGAAAGTGTTGATAATTATCTTTGGTGGCATTTGACTCACTCATTTCTTTCTACTATGATAAGTGCAATGTGTTACGACTCAAAGAAATCTACAAGCGCCCACTACCAATAATTAAATCAAGTCTTCGCCTCTATTCATTATTAAAAGCAAGGTGTGACAAATAATATCAATTCTTGTTGTTAAAAATAGATTGATATCTTAATTTATGCTCTTCGATTTACCGCGCTTAGACCGACTTAACGAATGGAGTACCTCCGTTTTGAAAAAACCCAGTGTAATCTTTAAGAAAACTTCAGCATTTATAAGCTAAAACATAGCTAGGCACCTGCAAGAACTAGTCAGAATTTACTCAATAATGGGTTTATGAAAAACGTTGACCGCGTTGGAGGCCATGTTTTAATCGTTGAGCAGGTCTTCGCCCCTCCAACTTTCGATACATTTCCTTATTATTTTTAATGAAATGTCAATGAGGCGATTTCACACGCCGTTCTTAACGCCCTAATCTCCATATTTAGAAGAAGGAATCTATAAATTCAAGCGATTCGTGTAATCCTCTATCTCACAATAATACCAAGCTACATATTCCAGAATTCCTCTGCCTGTTCGTATCAAACACTCGGGTTTGAGTCTGTTATTTGGGTTATGGATCCCTCACACGGTTCAGAGGTGGAGATCCCGTCGTATTTCGTGTGCCCGATCTCGATGCAGCTGATGCAAGACCCTGTAACTGTTTGCACGGGTGTCACCTACGACAGAGAGAGCATTGAGAAATGGATTTACACCTTGGCCAACAACACCTGTCCCGCCACTATGCAACTCCTGCGCAACACCGACCTCACACCCAACCACACACTGCGCCGCCTTATCCAACACTGGTGCGTCGCCAATTCCTCTGTGGGCGTCCAGCGAATTTCCACGCCTCGGGCGCCTTTCGACACAAATCAGATCAATAAATTGGTACGGGAAATAGAGTCCGCACCCGCACCAACGTTTCGAGTGAAGGCGTTGAAGAAGCTGAGGTCTATAGCGCGTCAGAGCGAGACCAACAGACGGTGCATCGCTTCTCGTCCGACGCACCCGCTGCACTGATGTCCGTTATTGAAAGCAATTACGCGGAAGCCGATGAAGACGGTTGCTACCATGATGTTTTGGTTGCCTGCGAGGAAGCCCTGGGTGTTCTCCATTGTCTTCCGTTGCCCGACGAGACGATCAACGCAATCGCTACCGGAAACTTCCTGGCGTCCCTCTCCTCGATTTTAAAGAGAGGCACCTCCAATGCTCGGCTTCATTCGGCCATGCTATTACATACCGTGTCCAAGAAAGCCCTTGAGAGTTTTGTTATGAACGCTAACGATGATTTAATCGAAGGACTTCTGGAGCTATTGGCGGAGGAGGTGTGCCACCAGTCTACGCTGGCCGCGCTGGAAGTATTAACGGCAATGACCTCCAACAGCACGCGCATCAAAATCAAATCCATTGAGACAGGAGCCATTCCCGTTTTGATCGAATCGCTTCCCGACCAGACGTCGGAGAGAAGAAACACCTGCGAGAGGATTTTATGTCTTCTAGATGTGTTTTGTGGATGTGCAGAAGGAAGGGCTGCCATTGCCGACCACGCCATGGGCATCCCTGCAGTCTCCAAGAAAATATTTAGTGTCTCACAATTGGCTACGGAGAAAGCGGTTGGGATCCTTTGGTTGCTTTGCAGGTACTCGGCGTCTGATCGAGTAAGGAATGAAATGTTGGAGGTGGGTGCTGTGGCGAAGTTGTGCATTCTGATGCAAACGGAATGCGCGGTGAAGACAAAGAGCAAAGCAAAAGAGATTGTGATGGTGCACGTTAAGAGTTGGGGAGCTCCGTCTGTCTTCCCTCCGTAATTAATCCCTATCTCATTAATGGTACGACACTGTAAATTATTTGTATGTCTTCATTTCCGCCTTCTTATTTGAAGGGGCCAAGTCATATAAAATTTTGCGGTGATTGTGCATCTTGATCACGCACCGCTCTTAGATCCCGCACATGCAGCCAAAACAGTGATTTTAGCCCGCATTTTTGGGCTGGAGGGCGCACCGTACGAGCTTGCCAAGCGACCCTCCATGCTGCCGAGGGCAGGGGTCTATGGTGTGCACGGCCCATATCAAATCACCACTTTATTAATTTAATGCATGCCTGGAAATCCAAAAAACCCGCCAAGAAATTCTCCCGCCTCTACATAGCCAATAACTGAATATATAAGCATTTAAGATGGATAGTTTAAACTTAGAAGCTTCAAATTTCATTTAATGAGGTAGGTGGGTATTGGGCACGACAACCCCCGAGTTACCTTCCATGTGCGCAGGTGAGGGGAAAATGCGCTGCTGGGGACGAGTGGTTGAGAATTTTGGGCACCGCATTCAAGTGCATGTGTAATGCCCCGTGGCATCGGCCTCCACTGCCACCGTGGCCTCCTCCCAACCACCCGGCCTGCAGATTTGACCAGCGTCTTGTCTGTCCTTGCGTGAGGTCTGAGCGGAGTCACATTTTTCTTCGACATGATCTGTTCTTGATTCTCTTTGAATGCGAGTAGGTGGAGTGTGGACGCGTTTTCTTCCTTGGACCGCGTGTGGTGGTTGGGGGGTGTCTTTCCTGGTTGCGTGGGCATTTTTGCTTCCTCCTGGCACGTTTTTTTTTTCTGCCTAGGTTGCTGCGTGAGCCTGGTTTGACGTGGGTGTGGATGAAGCTACAAGATAGTGTAGCAGGCGTGTTACCTCCCTTCTCTTGGGCACGGCGAGGAGTGTTCTGGTTGCACGCGACCACAGTCGTGATCAGTTGTTGCAAAATCTTGCAGCTGTAGCAGAAGCCGTTTTGAGTGCTTCCAACGAGCAGGTTGTCCACTATGTTGTTATCTGTTCAGTTCGACTGCATCCTCAAATTCGAGTTCTCCTTCAGGGTATTTGTTTGTCAGTATCGACTACGATGGCACCAAATCGGCATCTTCAGACATGTCGCTGGCTTATAGCTTGGAAGAATATGCCAGCGCAGTGGTAATGGCTGTCCGGATGTCCTGCGACCAGAAAGGAGTTGCGCATCCTGTGCTCTGCAGCGAAAGCGGCCGAGCTCTGGTCTCTCATCACTCTCTGCTCATTTTGGCGTCCTTTCTCTGCGACAGAAGGCCGTTTCTGCCGGGGTTGGGCTCGACCTGGATTTGGAAACCCTGCCTGACGAGCTGCTCGGGGAATGCAAATCCATGGAGACTTACGCTCGCCTTGGGGACTTTCAAAGGAGCTTAGCCTGCGCGGATCGCCTGAAAGCAAAAGGCGTAGATTTGTTCAAGGAGGGAAAGCTCGGCCTGGAACAGATGACCATGGTCGACGGAGTATGCGACGCGGTGTACGCTCCAACAAGCAGGTGGTCCAACCTTGTTGTTATCTGTTCGGCATCGATTACACCCTCAAATTCGGGATTCTCCTTCAAGGAGACGGATCACACCCGCGGGCACAGGAGATCTATGCAATGTTGGAAAAAATGTCTTGGGAGATGAAGGTAGCAGAATATTTCTCAGATCCAGAACATACACTGAGTGTGTATCTCCAAATCGACTGTGTGACAGTGAGAATGCTTCCAGCAGACTTGATGAAATTTATTTACAAAGACTCCCTACTGAGACCTTGCTTTCGATGTAACTCATGAAAGAGTATCCCATGGAGGCGGATCTGTTTCAGATCAGAATATTCATGAAACACAATTTTCTTTGCAATCATTTGAGTTGCTTGAACGAGTCACCAAGTTGGTAGGCATAAAGGTCTCTGTTGGTTTTGTCGCACCTTACGAAGCTTGGTGAAATGTTTTGTTACCTGGCAACACACTTGATATTTTGTGGCAGCTTCTTCACGGTGAAAATACATTTGGTTTGCTTTCTCGGGAGGTCATGGGTTTTGACAACGAGAGTATCATAAATATACAATCACTCCTGGAGAATATTTTTGTCCGGTTGGTAGGTAGCGTGGTTACCCTAATGAGGTCATCTGAAACCCAATGTACACATCCTTACTGCAACCCTTGCCTAACTTATGTGCTGAGTACTACTAGGGCCTGCCCTTATGATGGGTATTTGGTTACTGATACAGATTCGAAGGCAGTGCATGAGGCAAATCCGGTATTGGCTAATCTTTATAGGCCGTGTGACGATTCATTACTGCGCCCACAAGAGCGGCCGCACTTGCAAGGAGCCTCTTTCGTAGAGTATAGCTCATGGTAATGGTTACCAGTATGGTTCATCCCCTGTTGTATGTAATAGATGTGGCACCCAGTTTGTTCACCGACAAGGACAAGAGCATGGCCGTTAACAGAGTCTGGACCTTTAGCAGGCTGAGGAAGAGAAGCTGCGCTGGTTGGGTTGCTGTTGCAGGCCCCGTCCATCTTGTGATCGACTGCTGGATGCGTTAAAATAGGCAAGATAGACTAACCATATACATAATATGCTAGTATCTAATAAACCTCTTGAAATGAAACTTTTTCTTTCTAGAAATTGGCTTAAATCCGTGATTTGTGGATTTGCATTCAGTATGTGGTTAATAGTTGTTACTTCTGGATTTGCCTCTGTTGGTTGTTCTTGTTGACGTGATCAACCCATTTATATATATAAAACAAACAAAGGTTCTCAGTGTATGCTTTGATTGATCATATGAAATATATATATAATATATAATTTTAAAGTTACTTCCTTCTAAAAATGTCGTTGTTTCTTTTGTGAGCCTGGGTATGTAATCGCCCCTAGAACGTTGTAGCGTTGACTAGTATTGGTTTCCTGTTATGTTGTTGCCCTAGAGGAAAACATACAGTTAAATTATTATTATTATTTTTATGATAAGCGTGATTATGCACTTCGTGTATTGTGCAAATTATTAGGGCTTTTGGAATTAGAAGTTCAATATTTATATGCTTGTTAAGAAGGAAGTTTTGGGCCGAAAATATGTCCTGGGTTGATAGAAGGGCATAAATTATTGATAGAACCCCATTTCGATTCTACTCTTTCGATGAGTAAAATTTGATAAAATTAATGACCTTTATGGTGTTAAGATATGGTATGTTGATGATTCCTTGTGTGATCGATTTAATCATGTATCGACATAATGCCTTGATGGAGTAAGGTAATATCTTTCACGGTTCGTGAAAGTTAAGGTTTTCATCAACTGCTTAAGGTAACATGAAGTTCCTTAATTTAGTCAAACTTGTTTTGTACTTCCTTCTTGATGAGTGACCTTTCATTGCAAATTTAGAATGATTGTGATGGAAGGTCGTGAATATATTTTGTTGTCAAAAAGGGAAAAGAAGCTTGGGAATAGTTTGTTTTTGTGTCGAACGTAATAATTGTAATAACATCGTTATAGAAGTTCATTATTGGAGGATATCTATCTTCGATGGTATATTATGTGTTTAATCACTGCATAGGTTACTATAAACTTAGTGATGAGATGTAAATTAAGGAGAGTTGAGAGACCTTTTCCTTTGTATACATCGTTTATGATATTAGGAAGTGAGTTGATGTCGGAAAATTTCAACCAAGTCTAGATTCATGGCTATGTTCCTCTAAAACGGGAGGATTATAAATCTAAGGTATTATGAAAATTGCAAGGATGTGTTTAGAATGCTAGATTGCCTACTCAACTTGGGTATTAATGAGGCTTGTCGCTATTCCAGCCCTGGTCATGTTCAGTAGGTAGGCTGTTAGGCAATGCCTATTCCGGACATTCTTACCGTCCTTTCCACTTATCCTTATTAGCTATGAAGTCACTTATTACCTAGGATATAATGGTTGTGGGTTTGAATATAAGATTTTCATCCTTTAAACCTTTTTGATTACATGATGGAACTTTGTTTTTCCCCTCGTTGTTCGTTTACAGCCTATTAGGCCTATGTCCCTACGGAACGATTCCAAAACTATATTCTTTTTGGCAGCTAAGATCGGGCCTGGTTTTTATCTTTTGACTTCACCTTGAGAATGTGGATTGATGGGTTACACTTTAGATTTCAATCACGTAATCTACGGGATTACATGATTGAAATCCTAATACTCTCAACTCTTGTGTCTAATCATTTAAATTTCATAGTCTTGCATTTTTGGTTGTCAAACTTTTGTAGTTTTAGAGGTATTTGCATAACTAAAACTTATGGTTTTCTTCTTAATTGATATGTTGAAAATTATATCTTGTTTCAAAAGGTTGTTGGAGATTAGTACTTTGATCCATTTCCTGAAATAGAATGTTTCCTTTCATGGTATTGTTAGCTAGTAGCTTATTGTTGCTATGTATAGTCTTATCTTGCTCAGTTCTCGCGAACTGACTCAGGTTATTAATTGTTGCAGATGGCTTACGTGGTTAGATGATGGAAAGACTTGTAGATTATTGCATCAATCTTGGTTATGATGTTCCTTTGTACGAATGTGTATTATGTTATAAAATTTGGAAAGAGCCTTTGGACATTTTAGAAGAAGGGTCAGTGCCTAGTAAATGTATTGTAGAGTATTGTTGTTGTAACTGTTGAAACTTTGGCTTGTTTGGTTTTCATGTGAAAGATGAAATTTGATTACCGCTTGGTTAGGGGATATTCTAGTGAATTTTAACCCTTAGTATAGTAGTGGGGCTTGTCCCATGTTATTACTCTCTTGCTCCCTAGTCATGGTTCAATAGAGATAGTATGTCCCTTTGATTTGTGCATCAAGTTGGAAAAGAATTGATATAACCTTGTTTTGTTTCCGCAAACGAGTACTGTTAAACTTTGCTCTTGAGTTAAAATGTTGAGTTGTAAATCCTTCTAAGGCTTAGTAGCAATGAGTTTGTAAGTACTATAAAGTGAGCTGGATAATCCTGATAAAAGTTAAACTAAAAATCTATGTATATGAACATATTAATGTAGATGTGATCTACTTGATAACCTTTGAGACCTGGAACAATCAAGAGGAAACTATCTTTTGTAACGAAATATGATAACTTATTATTATTATTTTTTCCCGAGCCAAACTAATAAACATTATCCTTTTTGGGTGAAATCTTAAATGACCTCATGGTGAAAGCAATGGTTAGATTTTAGAAGATGATAGGATTTAATAAGTAGGAGGGAAATCGATTAATTAAACCTTAAGTCTCTCTCTATCGTTTGAAATGTTCTCCTTTGTCAAATTTAATGAAGTAAAGTCTAGATGGAACATTTAACCAATCTTGATAAACTCTTAACCTCAATAAAAGACTGATAGTAAACAATGTGACCCTGAAGCTAAATTCTGTTGTCCTGTTCTGTTAACCCATGCCTTGATTCATGGTGATATTCTTAAGCAAGGTCAAAATTTAATCCTTAAACAAGAAGGCTATTGTTTTGAACCCTAAGCGGTACTTCCCTCAATCGGAACTTATGCCTTCACCTGTGTAACAGAGGTGTGGAACTTGTGTTAGTGGCTTGAATAGATTAATTAACCTTGTAAGAAATGGAAAATGTTCTAAAATCAAATGAATAAGAAAGATTTGGACATCAAATTGATGTTCCCAGTTTAGAAAGCTTGGCCTTAAGCTATTTAGTCAATAGTTGAAAATAAAGAAGTTCTCCCTTGTGAAAAGAATTGTGTGAATCATTACATGAAATTTTATAAGAACGTAAGTTAAGAATTAAGAGACACTTTAGTAAACAAGAAAATTTAACAAGAAATTTCTCATGGGTTGCCCTAGCTGTGTGTGTGTCATGTGGATTGGACTTCCATGTTGTCTTGTCAAAAGAAGAGTACATTGTCCTTGATAGGTGTGAACGTTTCCGTGCTGAACTTGTGCTCTCCCCCATAACAAGTGGTTCCTAGTGTTGGTTGTAACCTTGTGACGACATGTTGTGTCGTGTTGTGTCAAAGCAAGTCGAAAAAAAAAAGTTATCCTGTATTTCACTGTGTTGTCCTTGTGTTGGTATTTTTGTGTGTTACACATGGCGGGGTCTTCTAAGGTGGCGGATCGTTAGTCCAACCAATCCACTTGCATCCATGCCATGATTCACCACATCCACGACATAAAACAAATGTAAATAGAAAAGCATTGGGCTGATGTATAATATATTACCCGGAACTTCGATCCTATTTTTCCAAAATTTATTGATTAGTTAATTACCCCAAAATCATATAGTTTATTGAATAGCCAATGACATGTTAGTATCATTTGTCACTTGTGTTTTGTAGAAACCACGAAAGTGAAGAGTATTTAATATTCATGTCCCATCTATGAAAAATTTGTGGTCCTTAGATATTAAATAAAAGATTCCAATGGTTCGTAAGGAGTCAACTCATTTGATAATGTCATTATAAATGCTTAGCTTTATTTATTCTGAAATACTTCAAATTTGGGAAAGAACACTAAAATTGCTTAGCTTTATTTTTCATATCCCATAATACCATTCTTCACCTTCTCTAAATCATTAATATCTAAATTAAATTAAAATTAAACTAGATGCCTTGCTTTAGAATTTTAATCTTTATTTAGAAGTACACATAGAAAATTACCAAAATCAATGGTTTGTTAATTACTCTCTTTAAGCTTATGTTTGGGAATGAAACTCGCCTAACGTTGGAATGAAACACATAAAGCTTGAAAGAGAGAAACGCATCTGCATTTCATCTCCATCCTAACATTTTCTACAACTTCGAATTTACATGGTACACCAAAGTAAATCTAAATTCAAATTCTACCAACCCACAAATAAATTTATTTTGATCGTAAGTTCACAATCACAACCCTGGAAGAAATATAGTAAGATAACACTTGAGAATAGTGGTAGCAATGACATCATTTTTATTTTATTTTTACATTTGGTACTATAAAAAGTAAAAGAAAACTCTTATTTTCTATTTGTAACAAATCACCTGTAAATTAGCACCCAAGTGTGCAATCACCATACGATAGGTGTTCATACACTCAGACTCGATGGAAACCGTTGTCTTTATCATGAAGCATTACTTTATTTGAAGTAATTTACATACGATGATATATAGTACATCACAACATAACATCGATCGGGAGCCTTGGATAGTTCCATGCTATCAAACATGCTACCCATTCTTCACATTTTAGACCATTGATGAACTTGCTCATTCATTATAGCGATCCACACAATACTATTTTCTTGTTCACCTTTTACATCATGTTATCTTCAGAATTCTTTTACATCACAAGTTATTAGCCTTCACTATTTATTTATAATCTCAATCAATTTTGAAATATTCCCTTTTCCACATATCAGATGATCCAAATTCGCACAATTCCACCCATAATGTGCGTTCAAATATGATTGAAATTAAAATAATCACATCAAGTTTGGGTGAAAACATTGTATCTCTTTTGATTAGATGTTTCCCCTCACTTTCCATCGTGCAATCATCATCATCACGCGATCATCAAGCAAACACTAAAGATACCGGTAACATCATATAGAAGAAATAACAAATTTACGCTCCTTAAAGCATTTTCAAAGCTCAGAAATTAAATTTAAAAAAATTAATTTTAATCCCAAATATTAATTCTAAAATTTACTTTTATTTTTAATGTTAACAATTTTAATTTTGCATTAAAATTTTAATGTAGTATAATGGGAACAAGACATTTTTTTTTTTATGAATAAGGGGTAGTGATATCATTTAATCCTTAACATTTTATCTTGGGGGCCGATATCAACTTGGTAACTTAATGTAATGCCCCCTATTCTATTAACCTTGTCTCAATTCATTATTTCTTAAGCAAGGTGGAATGGAGACCTTAAAGAGTGATGTGATGGAATCCTTCTTGTGGCCGAACCATAAGCGGTACTTTTCCTTGATTTCAAATCTTTGTTTTCTTTTGACTGCTCACGCAAGAGTTGTGGAACATGCTCATTGATTTAAATGTTGAGATTACACCGCTCTTCATGTGGTCTAATGGAAAATATGTCTAAAATCACGAATGCTTGTTTTGGACCATCAAATTGATGAAACAGAGGAATTGCATTGGCCTTAAGCTGTTAACCGTTGATAGTGGATTCATTGATGGTGAAATGAAGCTCACGTGAATCATTACATGATGTTGCGTGGGTGGGTGTAGATCCTCAAAATTGTGCTTTGTACAGGGCTTTCGGTGGAGCGTAGAACCAAAATTTCTCCTAGGAGAGTGCCGTGAGGAAGTGTTTGGCTATATGCAGTGTATGTCAAGTAAACTTACCTTAGAAAATCGGTGGCCTCCAGAGAGAGTTAAGTGTGACATTGTCCTTGGGTGTGATCTCTGAACCATTGGTGTCCCCGAACTCATTAGTTCCTAGTGATTGGTTGTAACCGTGACCATGTTGTGATCGTGTTGAGTCAAGCAAAACCTATGCATATAGTATATATAATAGATAAAGTTTTAGTTGAGCTGTCTTGCCTTTTCATTTTGGAAAGTCACTTCTGTCCAGGTGGTGGTTAGAAGAAGCTGCAAGCTAGGGAAGCCGACTGTTGCAGCATGGTAGAAGCCTGCTGAGCGCTTCCAACAACTATGGTGTCATCTGTTCTGTATCAGACGCATCCTCAAATCCGGGTATCTCCTTCAAGATATTTTTTTTCTAAATCGACTTTGTGACAGTGAGGGTGTTACCAGCAGACCTGATGAGATTTATTGCAAAGATTTTCTATGGAAACCTTTCTGTTTGTTTCACGATGCAACCCGTGGAAGAGGATCTCATTGAGGCGGATCTGTTCCACTTCAGTGTATTCACGAAGCACAAATTGCCTTGCTGCTTGCTCAAACCCATCTGATGGTGTCGGCTCGAATTTGGCTCTGGTTTCTTTTTGCGTAACCCTTTTGGCTTTGTGACGATGCTGTAGTTGTATTTGGACAGTCATCCACTCGAATTTATGGAATTGTTATCTTTTCCCACTGTTACAGTTCACATACCTCCATCCTTTTCGAATCATCCAAATACTGTATTTCATACTCGAAGGTTTCCATATTCTACTTCTGCTTTATCATCCAGGACTGTGTGGAACTCTCGAGCATGTTTCAGTCCTCATCAAAGGTCTTATCGACTGCAATTTGAGAATAATGGAAGACGTAGATGTCGCAGGGTTGAAGCCTCTCCAGTGTCTGAGGAAACCGGTGGAAATACCAAAGGGATCCAGAAGTGTGAGAAATCACAGTCCTTCCTCACATAGAAAGGTCCTGTTCCCTGAACAAAGTAACGAGAAAGAAACTCTTCTAAGGACCAATGAACAGAAAAGTGATTTGGTGCAGGGGAAGGTTGGAAGCTGCGTAGAAAATGATACTGCTGAGCATAGGGTTAAATGTTTTTCTGGCATAAAGAACAATCATGTCAAATATCTGAAAGAGATATGTCTCTTCAAGAGAAATGCCAGGAACAAGAAGATGTAGATGTTCAAATATGTTTCGAAAATAAAATTGAGTACAAGTCATATAATAGCGAAAAGAATATTGAGACAATCATGCATGAGGATGGAGGGTGTAACAGGAATGAATTGTCAATTAAACAGCATCAGGCTGGTAACAATGATCAGAAACCTACATATAAAGAAGATGATGGTATAGAGACAAATGCCAATGAAACTATGAGGCAAGAGTCGTGCAAGCCAACGAAAATGCTTTCTATTCTGGGTGCATTCTATGAGATTATTTTTATTTTCCATCTTGTGAGTGCGTGCAATACCATTGAAACTTTTCATCAAATAAGAGCAGAGGTAGTGGTCTCCCTTCTAAGTCATATTCGATGTCTTCTTCCTCTTAAAAGTGTTATGGTGATATTAACTTTAAACATCTCTATATCGTTCCACCCGTGGTGAAAAAGAATCCAAAGCTGTTTTTTTCCAAATGAGGAGCATCTTTCTGGGAAACAAATATCTCCCACCTATATGCACGAGAGACAGCTCGATCTGAGGGATTTTGTTGATGAAACTCACACTTTTTTAGACTTGAGATATTCTATCCAGATTGGGGAATCAAATTTGGCCCAAAACATTGGGTGGGAAAAGTCGACATCGAACTCAGCATCCTTGTCTCAAAAGGGGAGATTTGACTTTTGGTTTTTGCTGGTCCTATGTGGTTTGTCCTTGAAACCTTCTGAATCTAGAGAAATAGGCAAGATATTTCTACACTTTTCTACTGTTATTTTATTTAAAATTATCGTGAAATCGAACCACTTTTCCTTACATTGATTTATCAGTTGGATGTCATGATGGGAGATTTTCCCTTTCTGCTAGTTTCTTCTTGTTTTAGCTTTTATCATTGACAGTATGTGGGTCAAAAGGATGCGTGTGCCCTCTCCTTTGAATGTTATATTACTCGAATGATAGAACTTCATCTGTTTGTTTATGTATTTATTCTTCTCTGCGATTGAGTTGCAAGTTGTTATGTTGATTAACTAGTATTTTCGATATCATGGAAGTAAGTTACGATAACTATGAAGCTCCTCCCTAGCACCCAAGTTGCCTTTTGACATTTTGTTAGCTCCTTCGCAAGTCCCTTTGATAACCTTTTGGCATCGAGAAAGAAAGGTTGTAGGATTGTGTGATCAAGGCTTGGGGCTAACCAGCTTGAGTTTCGGTATTAAACTTTTTGAATGAAAAGGTTGTGTGCAGTGTGTTTTCCGCCTCGCGGGTGTAGACTCTTATACTATCTTTCATCTTGTTTCTAGACTTTTAAGGCCATCCTCAGGAAGTACCTTGACCATCCCTGGCAACTAGAACCATAACTAGCCTTACGGATCAACTAAGCTTGAGGTTCTTTGTGCGAATCTGGTACCTCGTTGACACTGGAATAGTTCTGGTCTAATCCCCCTCCCAGAATTATTGTTGATGGCGCTCTTCTGTTTTTCCTAACTGGCATTATTTTCTCCCTTGTAATGTTAACGCTATTAATTAATATTGGTCAATTTTTATGCACGTAATTACTGTAATAGTTTGTGATGGAGATTTCCTTAAATGTGATTGACCTTCGGGAAAAACTCAGCTTTCGTGTGATAATCTTATGAATTCATAGCGGAAGGTTTTGTTTTGATAAAGTCACTTAGAAATTATGTTTGTATCTTTTTGTGCAACGGTTGACTGCGTTACCAAGGGTTGCCGTAAAATTTGGTTGTTTTGGGATATGGGTAATTTATTTTAAATTAACCAATCATTAGTACTGTAGTGGAGGTTGCAAACCTTTAGTGTTATAAAAAAATTTGATGACATTATTGTATACTCTTGTTGGACGAAACCCCCTTCTTCTCTCGCGTGTTTGCTACTAGCCTGTGAGACTTTGACCCTTCCTGGATGATTGGTAGATCTCTTTGTAGTTAATGGTCAAAACTAGTATACTTTGCCTTCGCTTCGAAACTTATGTTGTGTGTATACTCTAATTGATTTCCGGTTTGAAACTCATATTATGCATGGCTTTTGTGTTAATTTCTGAAACCCGTGTTTCCCCCTTCTTGGGCCGATCAACTCTTGTTCTTTTGGAAAAATATTATTTTAGCCTATGCGTTTGGTACCTTTGATAAATTTCTAGATGACTGGTATATAGATCAAATCTCAATCTTGTAATTATTGTTTAATCACTTACTTGATGGGGATTCTTTTTTGCTAGATTGTTTGTTTTCTCCTTATAGGGCCAAGGGCCATTCTCATATGATTGTTACTTTCGTTGCATTTGCTCCTAACTGAAGTACAAGGTCTTCTCCTTCTTTGATCGACATGTTATAGACTTTATTATAACTTGATGTGCTCATAGTGTTTAGAGGTTTGACCCAAATTCTTGTAATAAGGTGCTTCTTTTCATGATATTGTTAGATAATAGTTATGGTGGTTTTGTGTAGCCTTATCTTGCTCAGTTCTCGTGAACTGACTCTTGTAGAAAATTTGCTGCAGATGGATTTTGCGTGTAGATGAGGGATAGATTTGTAGACTTTTGTCATCAACCTCAGTTGAGAAGTTCCTTTGCTCGAAACCTTTTTATGTTGTTCAACTTTTGTTAACGTCCAGTGGAAAGTTTAAAAGAGGATTAATGTCTTAGTATAATGTATTGTGGACTTTTCATCTGAACTTTGGAAACCTTGTATTGTTTGACCATCATTGAAATTATAAGAAAATTTGGTTATTGTGGTTGAGTGACTTGTGGAGTATCAGTATTTTAAGAAATGATGTAATCTTGTTTTGTTCTCGTAAATGAGTGTTGCTTCAACTTTGCCTTGAGAATAAATTCTGAGTTAAACCTTGCCATGACTTAGTAATAAAGTGTCATAAGTAAACTAACATGGGATTGTTTAATACTTCAGGAAGTTAAATTAAAAGTTGTATTCAAATAAAGTAACGTAGGGGTCACCAACTTGAGAGCAAGAAATTCTTTAAGTAATCAAGGGCAGGACTATCATTGCAAGTAACATTATATAACTTGATACCCCTAGCTACACTAATGAACACTATCCCTTTCATGGTGGAATTCTTAAACGAACTTAAAGGAAATCTATGGTTAGTTCTGGAAGATAATAAGATTTAATAAACAGGAGAAAACAATTTTGAAACCACACAATCTATCTCTCAGCCATTTGGAAAGTAAATTCTTTTACTCCTTGGAAAACGTAAGCTAAGAATTGCAAGATATCTTATTAAAATAAATAACCCTCAAGAATAACTCTTTGTGGTTGGCCCTAACTGTAAGTGTGTTCTGTGAATGGACTTCTATGTTGTCTTGTCAAAAAGAAAAGTAAATTGTCCTTGATTTGTGTGAACGTTTCCGTGCTGCCTTTATGGCCATCCTTGTATCAAGTTGTTCACAGTGTTAGTTGTATACTTGGTGACGACATGTTGCGTCATGTTATGTGTCAAGCAAGTCAAAAAAAAATTATCCTGTATTTCACTGTGTTGTTCATGTGTGGATTTTTTGGGTCGTTACACTTAAAGGCACAAAGTTGTGAGGTGAGCCCATGACACTAATCCTTGTGTAATAACGCCGATGCTCTAACCATCTAGATTGCAATTTAATTGGAAGTAAACTCATGGCCTACTACTCACTAGCACAACAACATACCATTCATGCCAACCCCGTGGGTAAAATGGAAACAATATTATGAAGTTTAAATAATATCTATTTTTTTATTTATTGGGATCTGCTAGGATTACATACAATGTTGGCATCTCAATCTATGCTACGAAATCAAGTTAATCTATATTTTATACTAGGGACTAAATTGTTGATGTGGTTAAGGAAATCTTATAAGTAGTTTTTCTCGTATTGCCATAAAGTATAAGTGGCATCAACATATCTCTTCCACGAGTTTGGTATAATTTGTTGACGTCCAATTACAAAATCTTCATGTTGTTTTTCCCATCTTTCCATCAAACATTAGTGATAGTCGACATATCTCTTCCAACATTTTTGTTTAATATTTTTTGTCCCGTTTAGGAAAACTTGTAAGTTGCCCATGATGCCAACAAATTAGTGTTGCTATTATATCTCTAAGACCATTATGGTTTAAATTGTTTATGTGGTGTAAGAAATCTTATAGGGATTTGAAGTAATTTAAATTAGTATGAATGTATTTATTTCCTTGTTTTAAGTTTATTTTTCAATTTTTATTAAGTGTTTTTCAATCATTAGAAATATAATTAATACGAATTTATATTTTTAAATTAATTTTATATTTAATTATTTAGCACTTTGTAAAATATAATAATTTTTTTAATATTGTAATTTTCTTTTATCATCCATTACATTATTATATTAATTCAAGGATTAAAGCATGGTGGTTATGATACAAGAGGTGATCGCTAAAGAAAATAATGTCCAATTTTTACATTGGAAAATTTCATTTTTATAAAATTTAGAAAAAATAATATTACCTTTATTTTTTGTTTTGCATTTTTGTTAGTCTAGAACAATACTTATGTAAATTCTTGGGTTGATAAATATACGTACACATTATTTTCCTTTTGAATCTTTGAGCAATCTTCGGAGATTCATGTAAATATTACACTAGCAATTTTGTATTTTTTTGTACAACAACTAGAGAATTTTTTTAAGTGGTGTGTCGGGAGTTAATGTCTCATGTATCCTAATGTATGAGACCAATATTATATTATTAATATTTAAAATTATCGAATTTGTGATGAAGCTTACAATATGTGTTGCAATTTAATAAATAATCTTAATATAACATTTTTTCTTTTTTTTTTACATTTTTTTATGAATAAGATCTTATATTATATTAACAATTTTGTTTGTTATATTAATTAACAACTTATGATAATAATAAAATAATAATAAATTATGAAACTTAATCTATCACATCCCATTTTCACGAATACCTTGTTTTAGACTTGTAATGTATAGTTTTTACCACATGATTATGACAATAGATTTTTTTGTTAGATATACAAACATTTACATGTTATATGATGGGTTTAAAATATTCTTAAATATAAATTTTCTTACAAACAAGTCACAAGCTTGACACTTAATTATTAATAGGTTTTAGCCCCTACTGACTCAAATTTTTTTCATCCTTATCATATGTCCTAGCTAATTAGGCCTTCTAAATTTTTTTCGTCCGTGTAGGTGTTGAAAACTAGAGTGATTGATGATAAGAGACACGAGCTCTCGTGTTTAGGTTATGGTCCACCATCACTCATGTGCTAAAAAAAAAAGCTCGCTTTAAAATATAATTTAAAATTGAAATATTATAAATATGTAATTGCTAAGAGTTTATAACATTATTTGATTTATTATTAACATTTTATTAGACTAAGATGATTATGGTTAAAATTAAAATTTAAGACTACGAAGAAATTTACAAGATGGACCCTAAAGGTAGAAGTTGAAGTATGAATAAGAATGAGCATGAGGAGAATACATGGAAATGGCCCTTAACCTATATAAGATTACTGGATTCCACACTTGGTTGATCCACATAACATCAAATCTATTTAGATTAATTCAATGCCTACCTATCTTGATGGATTCTCTCATCTTACACTTATGAAAGTGATTCTCTATAACTATATCCTCAAGTGTCTCAATGTTTATTGAATGTTTCCTTTTACAACAATATTTTTCTAGAACCGACGTATGTTTCTTTCCAAGATGGATGTTTATGTCATGTTCTTTGATCATAGCATATCTAGACATCTCGGTGAATGTTGTAAATCCCATTCTTTAGAGGGTGTCCACTAAATCTATAACAAGTTTTTAAAAATTCATTAGCTTGTTCTTAGGAAAAAAGTGGATTTGATATTATGGTGTGTCAAGATTTTATCAATCCTATTGGAAACACCTTTCATTCAAGGTAAGAATGCAAGATGGTTGGGCATAAGGGAGAAATTTTTTTGTTGATTACCAAGATAATCTTTATCTTCTTTCATGGATCTTTAAATTTGTTTCCCATTACAACCATTCCACGTAAATACATTATTCAAACAATGAACATAACTTACCAATGTGTCAAAATTTATCATCTGTGGACTAATATGAAAACACACACAAAATTACACAACCCTCCAATTCGCATCGATCATGGAATAATATGTTGACATATCGACAAGTTATGGTTTTACTTTTCAAATGCTCAATCTCTTTATCAAATTTTTCATTCTCACAAATCTTATGTGCTCTAATATATTTTTAAGCACCCCGCTTTTGAGTTGGATGATGATCGAAAAAGCATGGAGATAAAGGTCAGTATGGGTGTTTTTGTTATAGAATTTACAAGGGAGGAAGCCACCATCCTTATGAGAAATAAGGACACCCACAAAATGTCCGCTTACCTCTTCTACAACATTCATAGTGAACTTTATGCTAGGGAAAAAAATTGTTATGTGTTCCAAAAAATCATACATGTTCTTTTTCCCATGTTTCCAACAAACATTAGTGCCATCAACATATCTCTTCCACCATTTTTATTTAAATTGTTGATGTAGTTTAGAAAATATTGTAGGGATTTCTATTAACTTAAATTTGTTAAAATGTATTTTTTTAAATGATTTTTAATAATTAATAAGTTCTTTCCAATCATTAGAAATACGATTACTATGAACATATATTTTCATAATTTATTTTATATTTAATTATTAAACACACGCGCGTGCACACACACACACACACACACACACACACACACACACACACACATGTATGACATATGTATGTATGTATGTATGTATACATAGATATGGCATACATGTGAGTGTGTGTATAATTTTATTTTCTATTGGTAAATGGTTTTGAAGGGGACCATACCTCAATACAACGAAAGGGTCAAAACCAAGATATTATAACAAACGAGTGAAGAAGAAAAGGGATTAGGGAGCCCAGATAAGCAATGAAGGTCCAAGAAAAAGACATCCAAACCGCCAATCAAACAAACAAGGATAGTCAATCAAGCTGCAGCCAACCCGCAACCAACCAACAACCCAAACTTAGCATAGCAATAAGCATGCTCCCAAATTTCGATAAAACAATAAAAACATAGAAATAGACAAGACTCAAACCTTTTTCCGAATAATGGTGGTTTTTGGGTAGGTGAGTCCTTTCTTGCATATATCTACCACTGTCCATTCCTCATGACCTTCTTCCAATAGGATTGGAAGAACGAATTTAATCTTCTTGATAGGAGTGTGACCCTCAATGAGGGGCAGGGCACAATCCTTCATAGAGACAACAAAGACCTTTTTGGATGAAGAACCCATCGATTCCCAAAGTAGAGGTGAGAGGATTATAGTTCGTAACTCCTTCTCTAGAGGGGTCAGACATCCATCCTTGTAATCTTTCATTGAGGGGCTGAATGATTCCTTGAACGGGTCTGATTGGGGCTTGATTGTAAGATGTTCTACAAGTGAGTCCCTCCACCATGTTGGTCTTTCCTTGCATTTGGAATATTCACAGTCCTCCAAAATATGCCCTATTTTAAAACACCTACAGCATATGAAGGTTAGGCCTCGTAGTCCAACCTTGTAATAAACTTTTTATATCATGATTTCATTTTATCATTGAATGTACGATTATATGATTACTATGAACGTATATTTTTCACAATTTATTTTATATTTAATTATTAAGCACATGTATGTATGTATGTATGATGTATGTATGTATGTATGTATAATTATTTAGCACCTTGTAATAAACGTTTTTACATCATGATTTATTTTTATCATTGAATGTACGATTATATTAATCCAAATATTAAAACAAGATGGTTATAATAAAAGGGGTGATTGGTAAGATGGTACTATCCAAGTGTTACTTAGGATAAATAGGTATAATTTTATTAATCCTCTATTTTGTGTTTTTGTTTGTCTTAGTGAGGTGTGTGTGTGTGTGTACAAAAAAATACGTAAGTACTTGAGGGTTGATGAATATATTCACACATGGTAAAAAAATTGTATCATTGAGCAATGTTGAAGATTCAATTTTGTAAATATTAGTTTGGTTTTTTTGTATTTATTTTCCAACTACCATATATTTTTTGATTGGTTGTGTGTTAGAAGGTAATGTCCCATGGATTCCAATGTATTTGTCAATATTATATTAATAATATTCAAAGTTACTAAATTTTCTCATTAATCTTACAATATCTCATGACATTTAGTAAATATTATTAATATAACATGTTTTTTTTTCTTTTGAAGTATTTTATATTTTCATTATGTTAACATTGTTTTTTGGTTTTATTAATTAATCATTTTATGTTAATAATAAAGTAATAATACAATTAAAGTAATTTTTCACACCCCATTTTCAAGCATACTTTGTTTTAGACCTTTTAGATTTAATAAGCGGCCTCTTTTATATGATTATGACAATATATTATAATTTTATTGGAGATTGAAACTTTAATATGTTATGTTATGAATTTAAAATAGTTATCAATGTATGCTTACATTTGGATCACCCTACAAGATGTGTTAGATGACATATTAACAAATATCAAACCAACGTAACTAAATAAAATGGGCTTAAATTGATGGGAATAAAATTTTCCACAACCTTCCGGATAATTATTTAAGGATTAATGTTGTATTAGAATGTCAAAATTGTGGGCGTTACATTAACATCTCAACAAACTAACCAACTCTTTAGACAAATAGGTAAGCTCTTAAACTGCAACCACATCACAGTTGAGCTGCACACCAAGATCTTTTCAACAAAACAAAGCTTCATGTGTGTCGCAACCACATTACACCTACTGTAGTGCCCACTTCCCTTTGACACCTTTTGATTTTTTTCTCGATACTCATTTGCACGCACTTACAGATATATATTATAGCTTTTTGAGTTAGCATGTTAGTAGATATTAGAGATATTGAACTGTTATTGATTTGATTCATATATGATGCATATAGACCATTAAAGACATTTGATGTTGATATTGGTAAACTGTTGTGAGGTTATTTATCCGTATAACTAACATGTGATATATTAGTCATATTGAGTACACCTTTGATAATTGTATTAATGTGGTGATCGTTTTGACATGGATGAAATGAGGAATAGAAATGTGCTAGAAATTGTAAGTGATATCATATTTGTAAAGATGATATTAAATCGTATATAGTTGATTTTATATTCATATCACATATTTTGGCATGGATGTTTTAATGCGGCCATGAGGCCGAAGGAGGTATTCTCTATTTTGCGATGTATTACATTCACAACAACATCGAGATTGGAGACTAACCACATCAAAATTCGAGAAGAATTCAACTAGGGTCACCATGGCAACATGTAATTGTGTGTGTGTTAGAATAATTTTGTTAGTGGAAAATTGTGACCTAGGAGTCATGTGTTGTTTTGTTTTAATTTTCCTTTTATAATGTTAATATGTGTTTTCTTTTAGTAATAAAATTCTACATGTTTTATTATTTAGATTTTTGGATATATGTTTACCCCTTTATTATTCATGGGTTGTAGTGTCTTAATTGAGCTAATTTAAATTTTCCCTAAACTAATTAAATATGCGACCAAAAATGAGTTCATTTATTAGACTTGATTTACACTTGGATTTTTGTTGAGTGTTGTTTGCTTGAGTCTTGAGTGTAGCACACTCTACCCTTTATGGGAAACTCGAATTTGGCCTTAGACGCCAAATTTGGAAGCTTGTGGGACAAGTCAAACATTTCCCACACCTCTTAAATGTCTATGCCAACCCTACCTATGGGTTGGGGGAGTTAAATTTAGGCACTACTAGGTGTTTTAGGAAGTTAAAAGGTGAAATGTTAATTGCACTTTCTTTCAAATATTTAATTTTATCCTTAAGGGGAGTGGGCTTACATGGAGTGTGTAAGGTTCTTGTCATTCCTTCAACCACTTATTAATAGTGCATTGGAATATGAGGTTGACCAAGGTGATGTGGAGTGGTGAGGAAATGATGTGGCATCCTACTTTGAGCCACATCAACCTCTCTCCTTTCTCTATTTATTGAAATCATTTTTGCTTGTTTGGGGGTTACATGATCATTTTAGTCTCTTGTATTTTTGGAGAGTGAGAGGATTTTGAAAGAGTTTGTGGATTTTTGGAGCTTGGTGGATGCTTTCTTGGTCTTTGCAGAAGCTTGGAACTTCATACTTGGAACAAGCTCTACCATGGAGAGGTAGGAGCATCACCTTAGTTAAATAATGTTCTTTTCATTTTTTTGTTCATATGCTTGTGTTGTGTGTTTTTTTCCTTTGGAATGTTATTGGGTGTGGGTAGATTGCCTAAGTTTTGGATTAGGAGGAGACTATGGGGAGTTTTCATGTAGGGAGGCATAAGAGTTTACCCTTTTGTGGAGGGAGTTTGGGTTGGGTGCCCCACCTTTTTTGAGGATGCTTGCATTTCCTTTTGTTCTTATTATGGAGACATAAGAGATGTAAGGCAGCATAAGAGTTTGCAGGGGGATTTTGATTTGCATTGGAGGCTTTTAGGTGGGCACCCATTCCCATTGGGAGGCATAAGTGGCCTCCCCATAGGTCTTACTCTTTTGGCTTTCTTGATAAGCCATGTTATATTGTTGTTTTGTTGCTTCTTCTTGTTGAGTTGTTGTTGTGTTTGAATGTGAATGCAATGGATGTGAAACTATTTTTAAGTATTATGGAAGCTTGTAGTTGCCATGAGTTGTAATCTTCTCCCATTATAATGTGGTTAGGGCTCGAGGGTCAATGTATAGGATGGATTCTCCTCTTCATTGGATATCTTGGTTGGGTGGAGAGCTTTGCCTCTCCCCATTTTGTTGTGAATCAAACAAACTTAGAGGAGCTACCTTGTGGAGTTGTGGAGCTTGGAGTTCTGTTGTAGACCTTGTGAAACTTCCTTTGATATCCCCACTTAGAGTGGGGAAACTTGTACTATTACATTTCAATTTGGCTACATTCTTGTATAATACCCCCACTTATGGTGGAGGGCATTGTATTAGTAATCGTAATAAAAAAGCAGGTGTGGATTCTTGGACATTAAAGTTGTATTGTATGTGAAAAGAGAAGGAAGGATTTGTCTTTGTAGGGTTAGTCCTTATTGTAATGTATGTGGAAATGAAAGGTTCTTTTGGTGAATCTAGTTGATGTAATAAAAGGGTGAATAGGAAAATAGTTTGTTACTCTTTTAGTGGAATGACAACCTTCATTAAGTGTGTTGTTCTTGCTCTTGTTTTAGAATATATTAATGGAAATGTTGTTGTAAAATCTCTTGTGGATTGTTAGGAAATTTGTATTATGAAATGTTACATATCATTGTGTTACTTGGAAAGTATGTATTGGAAAAGTTAGGCTAATTATATTTACTTTTGTATTGTTGATAAAAAAAGAGCTTATAATAAAAGATGTCTTCCATTTGGTCAATGAACTAGAGTAATTGTTGTATTCTAGTATGTTATTCTCATTCTAAAATTTTTACAACCTAATGGAAAATGTACTCCCTCTTACCTTGTACATTATTTATCAAAATATTAAGATAATAAAATGATAGTGCATGTAATTAACTTATCGATATTACTAGCTAAAATTCCTTGCCCATCTTTGATAGCAATACCAATGTTTTAAATGTTATTAATAATAAAATACTTAAATATTAGAGGGGTTTTATTAATATAAAATACAATAATATCAATATACTATTAATTCTAATGTGTGTGTGTGTGTGTGTGTGTGTGTGTGTGTGTGTGTGTAAAACTATACATAGTAAATAGAATAAATTTTATATAAAACTATGTAGATTACATGGAATAAAGTTTAATGAAAGTTAAAATTTTCAAACAAAAGAAAAAATGTGTGTAGGCTTGTTTAGGCCGCATTGTCTGTGCGAAGTCTAGTAATAAAGGGGGTGGTGGGGTAGGTGACCCCACTCCCAAAAGTCTTTAAAAAAATTTCAAACCTAAAGAAAAGAGGGGGTGCCCAACTAGTTACCATGTCAATTTGGCACCAAACAAACCTCAAGTAAACCTTGCGCATTTTCAGCATACTACGGCCTACACACAAAATATTTACTTATATATATATATATATATATATATATATATATATATATATATATATATATATATATATATATATATATATATATATATAAGTAAATAAATACATATACATTTACATTAAGTAAATACAAATGGATTTAAATGTATATATACACATAGGTTGTATATATACCTTAAACAAAATGAAAATGCATACTAAATATAGTTTTACAAATGAAATGGGCAAAACCCACAAGCCCATTTGGGCAAATACAAGGGAAATAAGCTAATAAAATACATAAATACATTTAGAAACCCTAAGGAGGGTATAAATAAAATGAAACTAAATAGGACATGTTAATCCCTCCAAAAGCTTGGAATGGCCTCCAATGGCTTCCCTTCCTTCTCCTCTAAAATGCAAAACAAAATAGAAACAATGAGACAAATGAAATGAGAAAGGAGACTTCTTAAGGATGTTTTAGGGTTGGTTAACCTTTTTCCACATCAAGGGACCAATTTGAATCCATCCAGGATGAGATTCATCTCTACAAAAAGTAGATGGGGAGTGGGTGAATAGAAATTGCCCTTTTAATTTAAATGTTTTAATTCCAAATTATGGGTTGACTTTTAAGGGGTTACTTTGTGGGGTAGGGAAGTGCTCATCATCCTAACCCAATATTTTAATATAAGACCTTACTAATTGTTTCAACATGATAGAAATTAAACAACCTTAGTATTTAATTTCATTGGCCACTTTTACCCTTGACACCCCGTGGGAATGTTCAACTTTAGTAGGAATTATTTTATTATTTAAATAATCCTTAGGGAGATTAAACCTGCCTAATCAAATCAATGTATAAAAGTTTAATGTATATTTTAAATACTTGTGTTATCATGGAATATCATTTTTATTTGAATCATCACCTTAGAGACCTTATTGTGGCAATTGTCATTTTCAAAAACTTTTGTGGGCATGCTTTTCAAAAAAATTACTTAATTTTTCTAACTAAACCTAGGTTGTTCTTGGGCCTCATGAGGGCATTTTAGTTGGCGTTACACTTGGTATCAGAGCTTTGGGTTCAAATCTTGGACCCTTGGGCACACCTAGAAAACATGAGACATGAACTTTTAACCTAGTGCGAGTCGATTCTTTTAATTTAGAAAACCACAATGTCGATGATTGTATAATTTAGAAAGCATAGAAAATTGAAACAAGACCTAGAAAAATGAACTAACTCTTGCCTTGATCTATGTAGGAGGTGCGGATCGACACAAGGGTCTTTTCACATAGACCTAGATATACCACCTCCAGAGCAGGCCGTAGCAGCCATTCTACCCCATATTTTACGATGCTTTAGGATGTCAATGTTGCTATATGTAGAGGGTCCTTAGGAGGACGATCAGCCAGACATGATAGGGAGCCATCCATTGAGGCTCATGCATCTCCTTGACACAACGAGGAGCATAGGGCAGAACTACCATGTAGATTTAGCTTGAGAGAAAAGTCGCCACGAGAGGGGACAGGAGAGAGGATGTCATGACACATGGATAGGTCTTAGAGCCCTAAGCCTAGAGATGAGCATGTAGAGAGGCCTAAGGATCACCGATTGATGGCTACGAGACCATATCGGGAGATCCACGAAGCTATGACCATCTCACTATTTTGAAGATACATGTGGATTTCAGGCAGATTCTGGTTGGTGAGCTTGAGTGGATGCTTCAAGCTTTGCCCTTTAACTAGCAACACAAAAGCTCGTGTTACAATCCATCTTCTGAGGGATAGAGCTGGTGTTTGGTGGAGGACCCAAGAGCATAAGCTCCACGTTGATTCGAGAGATGCTTACCTGGAGCTCTTTGAGGAGTGGTTCAAGAGCAGATATTTATCCTGGGAGGTTTATTCAAAGAGATAGATGAGTTTCACGACCTCCGTCAAGCATCGATGACTGTAGCTAAGTTTGAGAGTCGATTTCTAGACCTACTCCAGTACATCGACTATATGGAGGATGAGAAAGTATGGATTCACGAGGTTCATCTGGGGCTTGAACTTAGATTTGGGTGGCGCGGTGTGCATTCACTGCCCACAGACATCAGCTGAGGCCATGGAGAAGGCCTATATTGCAGAGGAGACACAGGAAAAAATGTAGTAGGCTAGAGACAGAGTTCGAAGCCATATTCGATAGATGCATGATGGCCGATCAAGGGGGTTAGTTCCTCCTCCATGTGGTGGAAAAATTTCATGACATAATTCTTTTAGGCCACCACAGCAGCCACCCTAGCAGCAGCAGCAGTAGACCCGCCCACCTTACGGACCTCCTCAGAGGTTTGATGCATAAAGAGGGCGGAGTATGGGACCTCCTCCTAGGGGTCCCATCAGGTCACAGGGTGCATCGAGAGCTCGGTCGGGAGGATCTCGTTAGCGAGACCTCGGCATCCGTAGGCTGGATTGTTGAGATGCATAGCTTAGACATCTAGAGTACCGGCTGGAGCTGTATCCCACTAGAGAGGACTAGGTAGTTGTTATGGTAGTGGTGTTCTGGACATCATTAGAGAGATTGCCCACAAAACCCTAGCAATAAGGGTAAGATGCAGATCTCAAATCCTACTATTGGAGATATGGCATAGAGTCATTAGATCTACACAGTGGTCAAGAACAACCAGGTTGAGCACCAGAGTACCGTGATAGAGATGACATGTAGTATTGGTGGTACTTCCACCTCTATATTATTTGATTATGGATCTTCTGATTCTTGTATTACACCATCCTTAGTAGAGCGTTGCAGGTTGGTGGCAGTTAGGTAGGGTCGTAGTTAGGACGTTGAGATGGCTTTTGGAGTAAAAATTTTTGTAGACTCCTTAATTAAGGAGTGTGTAGTTGATTTGGGACCCTTCACCACTACTTCAGATCTTCGAATCATTCCTTTAGGTTCCTATGGTGTCATTTTGGGAATGGGTGGCTATCTACTCACGAGCTAGAGTGGATTGTTACCATAATACTATTTCTTACATCGATGACCTAGGAGTAGAGTCGGTAATATCGGGGTTAGGATACCCGTTTCCATTCGCACCATCTCTGCTATGCAGCTTAAGCGGTGTGCGCGATGGGGTTATCGGTTGTATGCTATCACGATTAGTGACGATCAAAGGATCGGTCTAGTGCACCATCCCTTGATGACCATCCCATCTTGAGAGAGTTTTCTGATGTGTTTCAGGGAGCTACGGGGTTACTTTCCCCATGTGAGATAGATTTCCATATAGATCTGGTTCCGGGAGAAGAGCCTATCTCACGAGCACCTTATCGATGACTACACCCGAGCTATGCAAGCTCAAGTTGTAACTTTAGGGCCTTCGGAGAAGGACCTAATCTATCCACATGTATCCCCTTGGGGTGCACCAATGATCTTCATGAAGAAGAAGGATGGATCTCTACGATTGTGTATTGATTACCATCAACTGAACAAAGTAACGATCAAGAATCATTACCCCCTTCCATGCATTGATGATTTATTTGGTTAGATGAAGGGGGATATAGTTTTCTCCAAGATAGATCTTAATTCAGGGAACCATCAACTCAAGATTACAAATGCGGATATTCATAAGACCGCATTCCGTACGAGATATGGCCACTACGAGTTCACAGTGGTAACCTTTGGTTTGATGAATGCCCCCGTAGTGTTTATGAGTTTGATGAATGGGGTGTTGAGGAACTTTTTAGATCACTTTATGCTCATCTTCCTTGATGACATTCTGATTTACTCATGTATGCGTAAGGAGCATAAAGAGCACTTTTGCTAGGTTCTTCAGTGTCTTCATGAGCATCATCTTTACGGGAACTTGGAGAAGTGTGCATTCTTTCAAACAAAGGTGCAATATTTGGGCCACATCATTTCGGGGAAGGTATCACAGTCTATCCTTCCAATATTCGAGCCCTCATGGATTTTCCAGCACCCATTGGTGTGACCGAGGTGCGTGACTTCATGGGTTTAGCAATGTATTACAAGAAATTTGTTTAGGAATTTTCTCAAATTGCACATCCCATCACTTCACTTCAATGGAAAGGGAAGAAGTTTGTTTGGTCAAACAGATGTGATCATGCCTTCAGTACACTAAAGGAATGCCTCACAACAACATCTATTCTTTAAGTACTAGATCCTCAAGGTGAGTTCTATGTTTGCACATGATGCTTCTTTGGCAGGACTTGGAGGTGTGTTGATGTAGGAGGGCATAGTAGTTGCTTTTGAGTCTCGTAAACTCAAGGATTATGAGCTCAATTATCTGAGTCATGATCTTGAGCTTGCAATAGTTGTGTACGCCTTAATGCGGTGGAGACATTTTCTTCTTGGTCGACGTTCACACTCAGGATTGATCACTTGAGTCTTCGCCACCTCTTCACACAACCCAATCTCAACACTCGTCAGTGCATTGGATGGAGTTAATTTGTGAGTATGACATGGAGATAGAGCATGTGAAGGGGAAGGAGAATGTGGTTGTAGACACCTTGAGTAGACGGAGACATGTAGCAATGGCTACTTCGGTGAACGCAATTTACGGAGCGAGGATTTTGTAGCAGCTTCCTCGGGACGGTTTCTACCTTGCAGGCAAGAGCAAAGAATGAGTCTCGAGACCCCCCTTGAGGGGAAATTTTATGGATTTTTATTAGAGGCGAGATGGCCTTCTCGGACATAGAGGACAAATATATGTTCCTAGAGACGGAGGCTTGAGATAGGACATTTGACAGAGGCTCATCATGCGAACTTATTCATCCCATCCCGGGGTGAAGAAGATGCACGCTACCTTGAGACAGTTGTATTTCTTGAGAGGACTTCGACAGAGACATGGATTTGTTTATGTCATGCTTTGTTAAGAGTGCCGAGAGGGTGAAGGCTATGCATTAGCATCCGGCGGCCTTCTCTTTCCTCACGCCATAATGTAGTGGAAGTGGGACACCATTTCTATAGACTTCATCATTGGGTTACTCGATGTCGAGATACCACCACGACACCATCATTGTCATGGTGGATAAATTGATGAAATTAGCTCATTTTTCTCTGGTGAAGACCACATATACAGCTAGTGTAGTGGCACGGGTGTATCTTGATGAGATTGTCAGATTACACGGGATTCCATGGAAGATCATTTGCGACCACGATCCTTTGTACACTTCCCATTTTTGGACCACCATGCAGCATGCTCTCGGGATGAGGATCAATTTCAGCACAACATATCACCTTGAGACAGATAGATAGACTAAGCGGGTGAATCAAATGCTAGAGGACATGCTTAGGATGTATGTTATGGATCACCATTCGAGATGGGAGGAGTATCTGTATTTGGTGGATTTTGCTTATAATAATAGTTTTTAGAGTTCGATAGGCATGGCTCCTTTTCAAGCATTATACGACATAGAGTTCATGACAACTCTTAGTTGGGACAGTTAGAGGACATTGTTTCACTTGGGTCAGCATTATTGCAGGATATGGAACAGCAAGTTACATTGATCAGACATAGATTGCAGGAGGCGCAAGACAGGCAAAAAAAGTATGCGGACCAGCATAGGATAGATCATAGTTTTGAGGTAGGCACGAAGGTGTTTCTTCGTTTCACACAACATAAGAACCCTATCCATTATGGAAAGGGTTCTAAGGTTGCTCCGAGGTTTGTGGATCCCTTTGAGATCTTGGGCGCATCGGTCCCTTGCCTATCGTCTAGCTTTTCAACCTAGCTTGACTCACTTCCATGATGTGTTTCACGTTTCTGTGCTTAGGAGATATATTTCTGATCCTTCTCACGTGCTAGATTATCACACATTGCAGAGTGCGGGATCAAGGGCAAGTGATGGTGGATCCCATACACATTATAGAGCACAAGACCACAGGCCTTCGCGACAGAGAGATTGACCAAGTTCGGGTCTAGTGGGACAGATATGATGAGACTGCAACTACTTGGGAGGATGCTACTTTACTACGAATGTAGTTTCCACACATGTTCCAGTGACTTCCAGGAGGAATTTGAGTCTAAGGGGAGGGGGATGTAGTGCCCACTTCCCTTTAACACCTTTTGATTTTGTTCTCGATATTGTCAACTACACTTACGAGATATATTATAGCTTTTTGAGTTAGCATGTTAGTAGATATCAAAGATATTGAATTGTTATTGATTTTATTTGTATATGATGCATATGGACCTTTAGAGACATTTAATGTTGATATTGATATACTATTGATAGGGTTATTTATCCGTATTTCGATATGTGATATATTAGTCATATTGTGTAGACCTTTGATAATTGTATTAATGTGGTGATCGTTTTAACATGGATGAAATGTGTTAGAAATTGTAAGTGATATTTATTTGCAAAGATGATATTAAATCATATATAGTTGATTTTATATTCATATCACATATTTTGGCATGGATGTTTTAATGCGGCCACGAGGCCGAAGGAGGTATTCTTTGTTTTGCAGGTATATTACATTCACAACAACATCGGGGGATTGGAGACCAACCACATTGGAAGTCGAGAAGAATTCAACTAGGGTCACCATGAGAACATGTAATTGTGTGTGTGTTAGAATAATTTGGTTAGGGGAAAATTGTGACCTAGGGGTCATGTGTTGTTTTTTTTTAATTTTTCTTTTATAATGTTAGTATGTGTTTTATTTTAGTAATAAAATTCTACGTGTTTTATTATTTATATTTTTGGATATATGTTTACCCCTTTATTATTCATGGGTTGTAGTGTCTTAATTCAGCTAATTTAAATTTTCCCTAAACTAATTAAATATGCGACCAAAAATGAGTTCATTTATTAGACTTGATTTACACTTGGATTTTTTTGTTGAGTGTTGTTTGCTTGAGTCTTGAGTGTAGCACACTCTACCCTTTATGGGAAACTCGAATTTGGCCTTAGACGCCAAATTTGGAAGCTTGTGGGACAAGTAAAACTTGTCCCACATCTCTTAAATGTCTATGCCAACCCTACCTATGGGTTGGGGGAGTCAAATTTAGGCCCTACTAGGTGTTTTGGGAAGTTAAAAGGTGAAATGTTAATTGCACTTTCTTTCAAATATTTAATTTTTTTCTTAAGGGAGTGGCCTTAGATGGAGTGCGTAAGGTTCTTGTCATTCCTTCAACCACTTATTAATTATGCATTGGAATATGAGGTTGACCAAGGTGATGTGGAGTGGGGAGGAAATGAGGTGGCATCCTACTTGGGCCACATTATCCTCTCTCTCCTTTCTCTATTTATTGAAATCATTTTTGCTTGTTTGGGGTTACATAATCATTTTAGTCTCTTGTATTTTGTGAGAGTGAGAGAATTTTGAGAGAGTTTGTGGATTGTTGGTGCTTGGTGGATGCTTGCTTGGTATTTGGAGAAGCTTGGGACTTCATACTTGGAACAAGCTCTACCATGGAGAGGTAGGATCTTCACCTTAGTTAAATAACGTTCTTTTTATTTTTGTGTTCATATGCTTGTGTTGTGTGTTGTTTTCCTTTGGAATGTTGTTGGTTATGGGTAGATTGCTTAAGCTTTGGATTAGGAGAATACTATGGGGAGTTTTCATGTAGGGAGGCATAAGAGTTTACCCTTTTGTAGAGGGAATTTGGGTTGGGTGCCCCACCTTATTTGAGGGATGATTGCATTTCCCTTTGTTCTTGTTATGAGGGAGACATAAGAGATGTAGGGAGGCTTAAGAGTTTGTAGGGGGATTGTTATTTGCATTGGAGGCTTTAAAGTGGGCACCCATTCCCATTGGGATTCATAAGTGGCCTCCCCATAGATCTTACTCTTTTGGCTTTCTTGATAAGCCTTGTTATATTGTTGTTTTGTTGTTTCTTCTTGTTGAGTTGTTGTGTTTGAATGTGAATGGAATGGATGTGAAACTATTTGTTAAGTATTGTGGAAGCTTGTAGTTGCCATGAGTTGAAATCTTCTCCCATTATAATGTGATTGGGGCTCAAGGGCCAATGGAGAGGATGGCTTCTCCTCTTCATTGGATATCTTGGTTGGGTGGAGAGTGTTTCCTCTCCCCCATTTTGTTGTGAATCAAACAATCTTAGAGGAGCTACCTTGTGGATTTGTGGAGTTTGGAGTTTTGTTGGAGACCTTGTAAAACTTCCTTTGATATCCCCACTTAGAGTGGAGAAACTTGTACTATCGCATTTCATTTTAGCTACATTCTTGTATAATATCCCCACTTAAAGTAGAGGACATTGTATTAGTAATCATAATAAAAAAATTGGTGTGGATTCTTGGACATTGAAGTTGTATTGTATGTGAAAAGGGAAGGAAGGATTTTTCTTTGTAGGGTTAGTCCTTTTTGTAATGTATGTGGAAATGAAAGGCTCTTTTAGTGAAGCTAGTTGATGTAATAAAAGGGTGAATTGGAAAATAGTTTGTTACTCTTTTAGTGGAATGACAACCTTCATTAAGTGTGTTGTTCTTGCTCTTGTTTTAGAATATATTAATGGAAATGTTGTTGTAAAATCTCTTGTGGATTGTTAGGAAATTTATATTATGAAAAGTTACATATCATTGTGTTACTTGGAAAGTATGTATTGGAAAAGTTACGCTAATTATATTTACTTTTGTATTGTTGATAAAAAAGAGCTTATAATAAAAGTTGTCTTCCATTTGGTCAATGAACTAGAGTAAATGTTTAATTCTAGTTGTCTTTTGGATGTATTTTTAACGTTTTTGCATCATAATTGATTGGTTTGGGAACTTGTCTAGACCTAGAGATGTAGCTAGTTTGGGTGAACTGCGTTAACACTTGGGTTGTGTTATCTACTATCATAAATTGTCTATCGTTGCTCATTGTTTTAATAATTTATTTCTCTTTCACAGGACCAATTTTTATCATTTACAAAATTTACAAGAAATTGAGAAGTGATTTTCAAGCATCCAAAAGATATAGTTTTGATAAGTGAGTTACTTAAACACACTTTATGGATCAAGAAAGTCCATACTACAAATGCTTTAAAACATTTCACCATAATCTCTTGACAATAAAATGGCTCTTGTGTAATTAAGTTATATTGACAATGTATGTTCTAGAGAGAAAAAATTTAAAAAAAAGAAAGACGTGACCATCACAATAGAGACATTGACTCGTTGATTTAATTTAGTGATGTCAAAAAGATTTATTTACATTTAAATCAACCCGTAACAATGTAAGTGATGCATTGACGTTCCACTATATCACATAAATTCCATGTTTTCCCAAAATAATAATAATATTAATATTAATATATTGCTAGAGATGGACTCACACGACTCACCTTTGCATGAGGCAAACCCGAACCGAAGAACACGGGGAAAAGGCGGTGGATCAACAGGGAAAGCTAGAAGCTCCAGTAGGGATGGCCACACTCCCTACATGAGAATGGTGGTGTTGGTGCGCGACTGGGAAAACAAGCGGCGGACATAATGGTGCCTTAAATGAAAACAACGAAGTTTTCTAGATTGGGCTTGCCTTTAATGCAAATTGGGACACCTTGAGAGGTGCTAATGTTAACCCTCCTAACCCAAAGCTTTTTGTTGATCAAGGCAAGGAAGACATAGAGAATCAAAACCCTAACTCCGGCACTTTGAAGGAGAAGGGAGGTGGCAGATTAATGGAAAGATTGTGACTGCAAGGGAGGGCGCCTCATCTTAGGTAGGAGATGTTGGTGGCTGCAAGGACCACCAAACTAGAAAAAATAAAAATAGGGCCCCTTCCCCTCTTACAAATATTTTCGAGCATAGAGATCTGGCAATGCTTCTTGATATGGACGATTCAACTAGGGGAATCAAGACATCGGAGTTAATCGGTCCAAATCTTATGTTGCAGCGGTCTCCAAAAGGTCGGAGAATGCTAGAAATGTAGACACGCCATTAAAACCTTCACAAAATACTCTTGTGTTGAAGATAGAAGAGGATCTACTGCAAAAGGTCCTTAAGGAGGAGGAAAATCTATCCTAGCTTGGACTCATTTGCATGTTTCACAAGTTTTGGTCTAAGGTCTCTCAGCTTCATGATTGGATTTCACAAAGAAGTTGAGACAAGATTAAGGGTAAGATCGAACTTTTCCCATGTGCTAAAGCATATTTTAAAACCCTTGAGGACATGGATTTAATATTTAATCAATATTGGGTTTGGGGAGAACATGGACTCATGTTCAAGCCATGGTATCCATTCAAAGATTCCTTTGATACCTACCCTGTCTAGATCTGTTTGCCAGACTTCCATTGCAGGCTACTGAGTAGATCTTTCCTAATTTCTATAGGAGATACCCTAGGATCTTCTATGAAATTTGATGATAAAACCTCCCATCAAACACATACAACTTATGCTAGAATTTTGGTAGATATTGACACCTCTCAAGCCCTCCCAAATGGAGATTCACTGCAAATAGGAAAAAGGAAGTGGGTGCGAGAGGATAGAGTATGAGATCTTAGCTTTTAGATGTCTTTGAAGATGCTTCCAAATGGGGCATCTTTCATATGAATGTGAACATTCTAAACGCAAGGAAAAGCTTGCATGGTGGAAGGATTCTCTACCAGATCATTTGACAATTAGCCCCCATTCGAACCGGTAGTGGAACCCCAACAAACTAAATTACCCGCCTCAAAAGATCTTATGAACGATACAGAGAAGAAACCTCAAGATCCTTCTCCTCAGGGTGTTGATTCAACGATAGATTGTGATTCGACGCCCCTTGTTGAGGGTCACATCCCTATCAAGTCATTTGAAGTTGTTCTTCCAATCTCAATGGAAGATGAATATGAGGAATGAAAGGTGGTGGATAGGAAGAAGAAGGGATACACTAAATCTAAACCTTTCATTGTCTCGGACAAGGCATGAGCCCTATCCTACTATGTGCTCTCATCGCTATATCTGGGTTGTAGGCCTGTTGTGTTCTCTTGTGAGTTGTTGTTATTGTGAAGTCGTTGTCTACTAGCTATAAGGTTGTTGGTTTTAGGCTTTGATCTTGGCAGATTGCTCTCTGTTGTTGTGCTTTATGGTTTTATCTAGATTTTGATCTCTTTTTCAAGAGTTACTTTTCTAAAATCTGGATTTTGAGCCCTGTTGTACATGGGTATAGTCCCATTCAAAAAACTATTTGCCAATAATAAAAAATAATAATAATAAATGAAAATAGATTTGACGGGCGATAGGTTTTGTGGGCCCAAAGAAAAGTTGAGCATTTGTAATATAGACACGAAATGCATGTTTGTAGGCGGTCAGCAGTCCTTCGCCTCTATAACTTTGACTTTCTCACAACCGACCGCGGATTGCCAACGAGGCCTATTCTCCATATTTGGAACAAGGAAATTATTGGAGTATACGATCCATCTCCTCCTCACAATAATACCTCTAAAGAGGTGCTTTGAGAATTCATGTGCATTCTACACCAAATACAAACTATACTTGGCCTTTTCGTATCCAACACTCGGCTGTGAGTATATTTAATTGCAGTATGGATCCCTCAGGCGATTCAGAGGTGGATATCCCATCGTATTTCGTGTGCCCGATATCGATGCAGCTGATGCGAGACCCTGTAATTGTCTGTACGGGCGTGACCTACGATAGAGAAAGTATTGAGAAATGGATTTACACTTTGGCCAACAACACCTGCCCCGCCACTATGCAACTCCTCTGCAACACCCAACCACACACTGCGCCGCCTCATCCAACACTGGTGCGTCGCCAATCCCTCTGTGGGCGTCCAGCGAATTTCCACGCCCAGGGCGCCTCTCGACACAGATCAGCTTAATAAATTGGTCCGGGAAATCGAGTCCGCACCCGCACCGACGTTTCGAGTGAAGGCGTTGAAGAAGCTGAGGTCTATGGCGTGTCAGAGCGAGACCAACAGACGGTGAATCGCTTCGTCCGACGCACCCGCTGCTCTGCTGTCTGTTATTGACAGCAATTCTGCGGAACCCGATGAAGCCGGTTGCAGCTATGATGATGCGGTGGCCTGCGAGGAAGGGTTGAGTGTTCTCTCTTCTCTTCCCTTGTCCGACGAGACGATCGACACAATCGCTACCGGCAACTGCCTGGCGCCCATTGCCTCGATTCTAAAAGAGGTACATCCAATGCACGGCTTCTTTCGAGCATGCTTTTGCAGACCGTGTCCAACAAGGCCCTTGAACGACTTGTTCTGAACGCTAACGAAGACTTAATCGAAGGACTCCTTGAACTTTTGACGGAGGAGGTAAGCCACCACTCAACCATGGCCGCCCTGGAAGTATTAACCGCAATGACCTCCAACAGCTTGCGTATCAGAATCAAATCCATTGAGGCTGGAGCCATTCCCGTTTTGATTGAATCGCTTCCCGACCAGACATCGCAGAGGAGAAACACCTGCGAGAGGATGTTATGTCTTCTCGATGTGTTGTGCGGATGTGTAGAAGGAAGGGCTGCCATTGCCGACCACGCCATGGGCATCCCTGCAGTCTCCAAGAAAATGTTTAGAGTCTCGCAATTGGCTACCGAGAAAGCGGTTGGGATCCTTTGGTTGCTTTGCAGGTACTCGGCGTCTGGGCGAGTAAGGAATGAAATGTTGGAGGTGGGTGCTGTGGCGAAGTTGTGCATTCTGATGCAAACTGAATGCGCAGTGAAGACCAAGAGCAAGGCAAAAGAGATTGTGATGGTGCACGTTAAGAGTTGGGGAGCTCCGTCTGTCTTCCCTCCGTAATTAATCCGCAATCTCATTAATGGTAGGAAACTGTAAATTATTCACTTCTGTTTGAGCCTTGTTATTGGAACGGGCCAAGTCTAATCTAATCTGATTATTGTGTGTCTTGATCACGTACTGCACGAAAGGTTGCTCCTTTGTTTCAGACGGACGCCATGATCTACCAGCCAAACAAATGTAAATAGAAAAGTACCGGGCTGATGTATATATTCCCGCACTACTACATGTAGGGCTATTTTGAGACGATAATTAGAGACAAAATCTCTAACTTTTTAGTTTTGTCTCTAATCTTTTTTTTTCATTTAATTTAATAATAAATTTACTTTTACCCTATTGAAAACATTTGGGGCATTTAGGCAAAGGTCGTAACTTCATTCCGTTTAGGGCTTCGAACTTTTGATCATGAGTACAGTGGCCATATATCTATTCAAACCCTTACAAATCTCACATAGGTGTGAGATTTCACACCTTGCACCATGGCCGCTTGAGACTCTGCCTCCTCCCCGCCACTGCAGCCGCCGCCTCTCCCCTTCCTCCTGTGGCAGAGTCCAAGTGAACATGTGCCTGTCTCGATAAATGGCAGATCTGGTAGAGGCCAAGGCGAGAGAAGGGCTTACTGGTGAGGCTTTCTGTGTTTTTCACCTAGTGCAATGGACAGGAATAGAACCCAAATGATTTCACACTTGCTGCTTGTGCTACCTATGGAGTGGTGCTCGAAGAAATCACAACCCGTGATGAAACTAGTATTGTATGCATCAGCGAGCTCGTGCTTTGCCAAGCGGGGCACTGAGTATGGATGGACCTCCAACGAAATTGAGTGGTACTGGTATTGATCATATGGCTTTTCTTCAAGCAAATATTACACGGGACAACACTATATTTGTTAATGGAACACCTGTTGGTGCCAAGGATGTTTTCAAGTATATCTTTCGAGGACTTATGTATTTGTTATTTTCTTGTAAGTATTGATGATACTGAGCACATCATTATCATATATCCTCAGATATATCTGCTGCTCCACCTTTAATTTTCATTTGCATGATTTCACATGATTTCACATTTGAGGATATATCTAGAGCATGGGGAGGAGATACACAAAAAAGTAGTCAGAGGATTGTATTCTACGCATTTATCATGAGTTCCCTTGTAGATATGTATGCGAAATGTGGGAAAGATGAAAAGGAATAAACTTGTTTTGAGAAATTTCATCAACCAGATCTGGTCTCACTGAATGCTATGGTTGCAGGGTATGCACAAAATGGGCTTATTGATAAGGCACTGAAACTCTATAGAGCAATGACTCATAGCGATGTCTCCTATGATTGTGGCATATGTACAGAATGGTTTCTCTTATGACTTCTAGTAAGTTGAATATGCATCCATGCTTTTTCATGACATTGCTTTCCCTTGTTTTGCGCTTGGTTCTTTATCTTGGCCCCACCTTCTTCAAAAACTGGAACTGAAATTTCTGTCATTAGGCCGTGAATGGTATTTTACAATACTAACATATATAATGCTGCCAAAAAAATGAACGGGGCTATATCAGTATTTCCAGGGATTTTATGCATGGTTGTTGGGGTGCACCTGCTATGGACCCACATCTATGTACCGTGGGTGTGAAATGCACCCAAATCAGCACCTGTGGTGTACCTGTTGCATTCTAATACACCCTCATGCACCCGGTGCATCCACCCCTAAAACTTGTGCACTACGATAGAAAACATGTTTAATATATAAAAAAGCCAAAACCTGCAAGGAGAAATGAAAAAAGTGAAAGAAGATATACTTGATTTCAGTTTTATGATGATCTGTTTCAAGTTTGATGTTTCGATTTAAATGTTACAGCATACCCAATATTACAGTGTGCGCAAGTTTTGGGGGTACGCACCCTACATAAACCTCGCACCATGTCACCTCATTACATACCCCCACGTCTCCATTTTTTGGAACCACCTTCTGCATACCCCTGCACCTCCACACCCATGTAATCTTGGCATTCTTTCACTCCTCCTTGGAGCTGTTAGCTTGTACAGACCTGGGTGCAGGTTCAGCTTCCTCCATCATTAGTTCCTTTAGAATCCATGCAGGCCTGAAAACTCCTCTTTCTCCTGCACTTCAAATTTTTCTTTGGCACATATAACATCAAATTTTATCTTGAATGAGTATTTCAGTACACCTGAGTGAGCCTGCAGTGATGAACTTGTGCTCCTGGGAGAGGTGTCTCATGTTCAAATCTTGAGCGGAGTAGGTTATTTACACCCCGTATGATGGTAGCACATATGTTGCGTTCCTACTGGGAGATGCGGGTGGTCTCATATGGCATAAGCTACCTTGCAGTTTATAGTCGGCGTGCCATGCATAGTGGACCTTCAAAAGGGCTTTCCTTTCATTTTCGTTTTTCCTTAAATTTGCTCCACATCCTTGTGAATGACCAGCATGTTGCTGGAATTGATTATTACAGTTTGCACCCTAATAACATGATTTTCCTCATGGACTTTTAGGTTGGATTGTGATTGCCATGGCCTGAAGAATTTTCCCAAAAGAGCAGATAGGTCCTAACCTGAGTGACATCTGGACTCCAAACTTATTGGTGTTCACGCACTTAAGCAGACCTGGATCTTTAATGCTTTCTTGCAAAGCATTTTTCCTAGCATTAAGGGATACATCTGCTGTGATTGGGGGCCCTTGTCAATACCCTCGTCAATACATAATTTTTCTTCAATTGGTTTCTGTAGCTTAACATCCTCAACAAGACCAGATAGGCTTTGTGGATATTCTCCAGGGTCTAGCAGGTGAGAAAATTTTCCGTATCTCCTTGAATCACCCAGGGGTTCAACTAGGATGATTAAAAAAGGAGAGAGAGAATCTCTCTGCCTTAAGTTATAATCCTCTTGTTGCTTTTAAGAAATCAGCAGGAGACCGATTGACTCAAACATAGAAATTTTGGGTTATAGCAATCCTTTGCCCAGTCCTTCAGGCTTCCCCGAATCCATATTTCTCTAACATTTTGTCAAAGAACTGCCAGATTATCCTATCATATGCCTTGTTTTATTGATTAAATGATGGTTGAAAAACAGGTCCCCCACATGACAAAAAGCACTTTGCTGATCGATAAAGTACAAGATCAAACAGCAAGTGGAAGTTTCATATAACCATAAAACCATTAACAAATGCGTCCAAAATACATATCACCTCCTGCCATATATGACTTATTAATATGCAATTAACATAGGATTTACTTTTAATACTTGTAAAATTGGGAAAAATCTAACCTAATGTACATACCACATTGTCCATAAAAACTAGGAGTAATGTGTTTTGGATCATTTGCTAATTTAACTTCGCATCTTATAAAAATTAGTAGATCAAAGAAAAATAGTCCATTGAACAATGAAAACTGGGCCAATGTTTTTGGAACAAATTCTACATGAAGAAAAATGTCACTAGGGTAATGACTACTCACGAAAATCATCTTGAGATGACTTTAAATATATGCACATAAAATCCCAGAAAATCCAATAATCTAAATTAAAATTAAGAGTGTGTTTCAGGAAAAATCTGTTTAGTGTTTTTTAGATCTGGAAAACTGTGTAGTGTTTTCTAGATCTAAAAATCACTACATAGTTGTTCCAGAGGTAGTCTTCAAAAATAATCTCTCTTAACATATGGGCTATGAAAGCATTAGCTATATAAATTAAATTGTATATGGATGCCTTCAATTACTTAACACAAATACATGATTCACTTGTAATTGGTTTAGTCTCACCCTGGTAAGAATTGCGAGATAAGGGGGATTTATAAGGCATTACATGCTCCAAACACTTTGCTAATGGAGTAGTGGCTAGAGGATGAGAAGCCTGAAGCAGTGGATTATATTCACCATTCCTTTTCTCCACTAAAAATGCTTTGAGGTGCTTGTCTGCTAAGTGGCCCCCTTGCCTCATGATTATTACCAACAATTCATGAGGCAAATCTCATTAGGGTAATGACTATTCATGGAGGTCATATTGAGATGACTTAAACACATAGGTAAAATCCCACAAAAATCAATAATCTAAATTAGATTGCTTGTGGAGGGCTTTCAATTATTCAACACAAACACATGATTGGATTAATCCCATATTGGTAAGCATTATGAGATAAGGCATTTTATACTCCAAAAAATTTTCCATTGGGGAGAGAAGCTAGAGGGTGAGAAGCCCAAAGTAGTGGATTAATTTCATTATTCCTCCCCACTACTAACAAATGTTGTAAGTTGCTTCTGTGCTAAGTGGGTCCCTTTCCTAATGAGTATCACCAAATGGCAAAAATACGCGAAGAAAAATTTCATTAGGATAATGACTGCTCATGGAGGTCAGCTTGAGATAACTTAATAACACATTAAACACTTTCCATTGCTAATTGACTAATTTAATTTTTGAAAGTTTATACAGAAGTAAATCAGAAAAAAACAGATCATTATATACTTGGCTAATGTTATTGAATGTTTGCAATATTTGCCAGTTGGTTAATCTGATTTCTGAAATTATATAAAAAATAGCCAATCAACAACAAAATAGCCAATAAATGTTTTTCTTAGGTGAGAAAAAGACCTATTATAGTCCTTGAAGTTCATTAGAGATATTTAGTTTATAAAGGATAACTTTCTTCACAAATTGTGCGCAGCTTGTGTTGTCTTTAAAGTTATGTTGTACGGTAGGCCATTTGCTTCTACTGGTATTAGCTGACCTTTCTTCACGCTCATGATACTATGGGTATTATAGAAATGAAATAGGGGATGCTTTATTCTTTTGAATTTGAAACCAACACTACATCTAGAAGTGTCCTATACATAAACCACCTCTGTTTCGAATTTAGTTTGCCAACTATTGATCATCTTTACAATTATTGTTGGAACTATGATTTTTATAAATATTCATTTATCTGCTTTGTCACTATGCTTAACTTCAGCCCTATTTTTCCTTACACCTTATTTTCTTCTGAAATATTTGGTGTATATGGCTTCAATGTAACTAGAATAATACATAGAACTGTTTTAGGTGAGTTATTACTTATTTCTTGAAATGGTAAATAATGCAGGAGCTATTGCTGCCACATTTGTCTGTCCACTGGATGTCATCAAGACAAGGCTGCAAGTGCATGGACTACCTAAGCGGAATCAGGCTGGCATTAGAGCTATGGTGATTAATTATTTTCTTCCAATGCTTGTACCTTATTTTTTACATTGGTAAATTCTTCTTGGGGGGTGTCAGGCTTAGACACCATAAGTGAGGGTATTTCTTCCATAAAATTCACCCAAGACTTGCACTAGTAACTTGTCTATAGTGAATACCTACATGCACATGAGTCAGACCGCACTTCTTGGAGATTGCACTTCAAGGCTTGCTAGTATATCTGTTTCTTGAGCTTTTCTTTTTGTCTAAGTTCATTCCTATTCCTTTGATAGCCATGTACATAGAAAGTGGATAAGAAATTTTAATTTCATAGATGTGTGATGAAAATCCATCCCATATTTTAATTTCACAGATGTGTGATGCAAATTCATGTAGGCTTCTTCTAATCAGATTTGTATTATTAAATTTGTAGGCTTCTTCTAATATCTATGTCTGTCAGAATACACATATATGTGAGGTCCTTTGTTATATTGGTGAATGAGTCTTATTCTTGAGTTTGGTGAATGAGTCTTATGCAAATGCACACAAGCTATGAGAAATAAGGTGCATTCAGTAATTGATAAATTTGTTGAACGTGGACTTCGATCTCTTGGTGTTCTTCAAATAGGTAATGTAATTCTTGAGTTGTGGCATAGTTATAGGAGTTTGTAAAGGTTTCTTTACTATCATAACAATGGTGGGCTGCATTCTTTCGGTGCTCCAAATGCCCATACAAATAATTTTCATATTTATAATTGACAATAATAATATTCTTTGGGCAGAGGCCACAACTTGTTAAAGGGAACATGCAGTTGTTTTATGTAGATCAATAGCACGTCCAAGCTCTATAAGCTCATACTGCTGCTTTTGCATCATTTAAGGTAAAATTCTCTCCCACTTATAAACAATTGTTTAAATTTATCTATGATGACCATGCCTGAATCATGGTAATTACCTCTTTCATGTCAGATTTCAATTGCCATGTTGTGTTTAATATATGAAGCACTCTGTGAAGTATTTTCTAGCATTGATTTTGTGTTTATGCAGGTTGCAGGCAATGAAAATCCTTCGATTCTTATTTCCTTTGCTTCAAAAACAATTACCGGAGGGCAGATTACTTCAAAGCTACATGTGATTGAGCTTGGTGCACAACCAGGTTTGTAGTTGTTCTTGATTTATACCTCGAAACATCTTACAGGTTGCAGAGTTGTGGGTTTTTCTCTCCTCCAGCTATTTTTTATATATAGCTGGAGGAGAGAAAAACCCACAACTCTATATGTGCAATTGAGTTTTCAATTGAATTAACCTAGTGATAGAAAAGCATCTCTGTGCAATGCCATAGATATGTAAATGCTTACTTCTAGCATTCATAACAGGGTTTATATTTTTTTGAGTTAAAATTATTATGTGATACAATCCAGGTTAATATGTCAGAATAGCTTGGAAGCTAGTTGGTGATTGAAATTCAGCATTAGCATTTTACTAAACCTAATTTACTGTTTGACAGTATTTGCTATCATCATCAATGGACAAGACTGTGAGATTGTGGCATATGTCACACCAAAGTTGTCTACGAGTGTTTTCACATAATGACTATGGTAAGGTGAAATTTGGTCTGGGTAAATTTATGTTGCATTGGAATTAAATTGAAAATGCCTTTAGCCTTTCGGCATTGTTAGAAATTACTTTAGCTTCTTTTTCATTGCACCACATTATTTTGATATATTTAATGAAAGTGAAATCCTACAAAGTTAGGCAGGAAAAAGATGCCATTCTACTTTGTGGTGGCCACATGAAATATTTTTGATTTCCCAATATTTTTCATGTTTACATTGTGCCTGGAATTTTACTTTTTCAATTAGCCAAATTTTAAACCTTCATCTACTTACTAGGAATAATATTTTCCTATCTGTTTCTTTTTTGGGTAAAATCATGCATTGTGACATCCTATTATAAAGGCTGCATATAATTGCTAATATGCAAAGATCTCTTACCCTAACCGTAAGGAATCCATTAAAGTTACATAAATTTATTTTTCTTGCTAATTTCTTCATGAATTTGCATTAAATTTATAACATTCACTTTGATCTGAAAAGTGTTCACATAATTGAAAATGGTTTGTTCCCTGTTTCAGGCTCAGGAACCTACCGTTAGGCAGGATTCAAGTATGGCTGTATTGTCTGTTGATAAACCATCACAAGCTTCTTGGCTTACAGAAGTTGTCTTGCTCAATAGTCACCAGGTGAACTCATAAGGCTTGAGACCATTTGACACATTTTTCTCCTATTCTATGTGCTTGTAGATAATAGTTTTCCAGTGCAATTTATTTATTAACTTCATTAACACATTATGAAAAGGTTGAGTGGATGAGTACAGTGGCTGTATACACAAGTCTTTTAAAAATAAATGGTCTAGGTGTGTAATTAGATGGCAATCACCTTATTATATTTACCACAATTTTGAGAAATTCTTATTTCTGGATTGTGTGGCAAAAGCCAATTGGGGTTTCCATAAAGGGCTTGGGAACATCTAATGTTTTCCCTAAGTTTCCTAAAATGGCTGAATGGCGTAAGTTTCCAAAATGGAAACGGTTTAGGAAATGAATCTTTCAAAATTTAGGAAATGGGTAAATGCCACTTGTGCACACAGTTTAATGTCAAGCTGGGAGTCGTAATTTTGGTGGCCTCATGAAATGGTTACTGCTGCATGCTATACTCCTGGATGGACAGGTTTTCTTAGAAATCCCTCCTTCCATCCAGTTGAATACCTACACATTAAAATTGATAATATGAAATCATGCTAGGATGTTTGGATACACCATGAGTGTATTCTAAAGCTAATTTTTCGGTGGGGAAGCAGGGAGCATTTGTTGGTACCCATAAGGGGAAGTGCCTCTCCTATAATGCATCAGGTATGTTACTAATGTGAACATTCATATTCAGAAAGAGCTTATATCACTTTGCTACAAGCATTGAACATTAGTGGTTCAGACTAGCTGTGCAGAATATGTATTGTTATTACTTATTAGTTCATCGATTTCTAATCATTTTCACCATTGAGCCATATCACAATCATTCATTATTTTTCTTGACTGAAATAAAAATGATGATGTATATTGTCTGAAAAATGTGTTCCTCTCAAAAGTTTGGTTAAAAACAGGACAGCTGACTGAGAATTTCATGGTTTACCCCTCTAAACACCTTACCAAGCCTCAAAATATTTCACACATCTAAATTTTTTATCCCTATAAAGCTTTCCTCAAATTTTCATCTTATCTGGATCATCCATTCCCAAGTTATGCACTTTTTAGAGCTGCTAAAAGTGGGGTTTGCATTACTTACAGACCTGATGACTGAGTTTTGAACATAACTCTCTCTCCAGGTGTCCAAAAACTCTAAAATAACTTGGAACATGTTATAAAAATCACATTTAGCATGTCTATATATTTTCATAATATTTAGATCATTTGTTTGAAAGATATTCTACTTTTAGTGAGCTTAAACCCTTCTTAAACCATCACCTACAGGCCTACTGTCTGTATTTTTGCAATATCTCCTTCTATAGACCTGAAATAGGCCTAAAACTTTTTCCAAAGTCCTATTTCAACCATCCAAATATGATCCTAAAATTTCATTAGGTTTGGATGAGGGAAACTCCAGATATCAATGTTTTAGTATTTCAACTCTAGACAAGGATTTGACAGGACAGCAAGCACCCAGTTTGCAATTATCTTTGTTTAAAAGTTTCAAATTCCTTTTCAACACTTCACACTGCTCCTGTAGGTTGTCCTACAACTTCTCTACACTTTTCCTTCTTTGACTTACCTCAAAAACCATCTACAACATCATCTACAATGCATGTTTCTTCTTGACAAGCAAATTGTATATGCCTGATTTCATAGAAAATTGCAATCAAGATTATATGTGATGTTCATAGGCACTTTAAAGTATTGAAAACCACATTATATCTTATATTTTTACCCTTAAACTATCCTTTCACAAGAGAATGATTTCCTTATTCAATGAAAACACCAAAATCTCATAGAAACATGCTCAAACAATAGTTCATACAAGCCACTTTACATCCACTGGTTGTAGCTTTGCAAACACTTAGGGGCTTGCAAGAACACTGTTCAAGCCTGGGAATACTAAAAATCACTGTTACAAGACTTCCTTGTCTCAATTCTCTATTTCAACAACTTATCCATTCATTATATTGCATGTACACACTATATTTTTCAGTTCAGACCCATCATCTTCAAGTTGTCACCGTGACATATCATGATGAGAGAAACTATACCCTGCAACCTGTAGCAACATTTCACATAACTGTCCAATCCATGATACACATTATAGTCTTTAAAACTTTGATATTGCCTTTGAAAGGTACTAAGGTCATTTGATCATTGCTATAGACTCATAAGGAAATATGATAGTTTTCTTGTGACTATTCTGAGTCATTATGTATCTCTTGTGATCCATTGATTGTCCTTGAACATAGTTGATCCTGTATAGGCAAGAGGTTTTCAAGGTCACAATTCCTACAATTTAAGCTCGAGAATATCATATGCCATATTGAATTTCTGTTGTGTAATTTTATCCATATGCGTGCATGTTGATGGCACTGTTACAAGGCTGAGACCCAGAGTTATATGCATGCACGGCTAGAATATGAATTGTCATGCATTATTCATTTTAAAACAAATCGCAAAGGCTGAAGTGCCTCACTTTGTTGTTGGTGCGTGGTGATGAGACTTGAAAATGCACTCATATTTTTTATATAGAATGTTTGTGATGCTATTGGCAGCCAAGACTTTGGATGCTGTTGAGTGCATGCCTTCTGTAATATCTATATGATCTCTTTTACAAATAATTTCCAACTAAAAACACATTATATATCATTCATGTTATGCATTATTATTTTCTCATGTTATGTTGTTGGTAATGATTAATGCAGGAGCATGCCAACATCGGCTGCACTTGATGTGGTTGCCAAAAACTTGAATCTTAAGTTTTTTGAGGTATCAAATTACTCCTACTTATATGCATATTTGCCTATTCCTACTGTTTTATGAGTCTTGTAAAAATAGGTTTATTGTTTTTTACTCATCTATTAGGTGCCCACTGGTTGGAAGTTTTTTGGAAATTTAATGGATGTTGGATTGTGCTCTGTTTTTGGTGAAGAAAGCTTTGGCACTAGTGAGTTCTATTTTTTTTAATCCTTGTGTAAAACCATTCTTTGCGTAGCTTTCTTGGTGAGTATTTAGTTTCTACTCTTAATAGTAGCTCGGTTTGTTAAAAATAAAAAATGATATGCATAGCTCCTTATGTCAGGATCAAAGTCCCCTTGCTCATTTTCATAGATCTCATTGTTGTGCTTGAATTCGGTGTGCAGCTGGGGATCTATCACACGACATATGATTCTAGTCTAAATAATCACAGGCCTGCACAGCTAAATCTCTGCTCCTCTCAGCAAATGAATAAACATGAGTCTGAAGAAGGTTTAGGAAAACAGAAAGAGGTAAGAAGTTGGGAAGACTAACTCCCTACGCCTCTTCCAACAAACTTATTTCTTCAACAAGAAACTTATCCGTGGAGAGTACATCTGTTGCAGCAAGGAGGTCATGCAAGTAAGCCTTGAACATTCTAGTGAGACAAGCAATACAATGCATGTCGGGCTCATCAGGAAACAACTCGATGTCTCCCTGTATAATGAGCTTGTGTAGCATTCCCTTTTGTATATATTGTATATCAAGGGTTAACGGAATTCAGACACCCTTTTGTATCTTATCTTATTTGATATTAATAAAATATTTGTGGACCCATTTATTGGGCACAATATTTAAATCAAATTGTTGTTAATTTATAATATTAATTACCAGACCACTCCGACATCATAGATGATATGTAACTTCGTTGATTGCACTATATGATATTTGGTTATTGTGTAGTTTTAAAATTCATATTTTTCATTCTTTAAATTCGTATCGTCTCTAGAGAGACAATAAAAATTGAAATTAGTATTGTCTCTAGAGAGACAAAATGTTAGTATTCGGTATTGTCTCTAAGGAGACAATAATGATATTGTCTCTAGAGAGACGAAAATGATATTGTCTCTAGAGAGACAAAAATTATATTGTCTCTCAAGAGACAAAATATGTATCAATCATTATTGTCTCTTGAGAGACAATAATTAGAGACAATATTAGAGACACCCAGCTTTGAGACAATAATAGAGACAATATACAACTTTTTTATTGTCTCTATTTGAGACAATTTAGTCAAATTTTTTCTCTATTAATGTCTATTCTCAAAGTTTCATAATTAGCAAATGATAAAAGTATATAATTTAACACTAGATCCCTTACTTTAGATCTTTAATCTATTTGAAGATGTAAAGGACAAATTACCAAATCAATGGTTTGTTTAAATTATTTTCTTTCAGCTTCTATAATTGTGATTTCTCTGAAACATTTATTTTGGGATGAAATTCATTTCGAGTTGGGATGAAATTCACTTCCAGAAGGGAGATGAATTTTCACCTCCAACCTAACATTTACTTTAATTTTAAATTTATATTGCAAGTCGGAAATAAATTTAATTTCACTTTTACAACTCATAAATACATTTAATTTGATTGATAAGTTTAACTGCAACTCCTATTATATATATAGTAAAGTAACACTTCGTTATGGTTGCACGATACATGTTTACTTCTACATGCATGTAAATATAGTTTTCATTACAATCAAACCACAAGCTCGGGAATGACATGAGAGGGCTAGGGACTCGTGAGAGAGATTAATATTTTATTTGGAAATCTACTATTTTAAAAATAGATCTTTAATTTCTTTATTTATAAATTCTAAAATATCATAGGAGGGTAGTGAAGAATATTGTTGCTCGTTGAAAACTCAAATTTTATTTGACTAATTTATGTTGTATTTCCACACACATTTTAATCAACACCATAGAAAAGGATAATTTACAAAACAAATTATTAGTAAATGAGTCATAGTAAGTTTGAACTGTGTGTGTGTATGACAAGTAAGCTAGTGTATTTAATTAATTTTAAAAGTAAAGAATATTAGTAGCATTCAGGTTTTCTACTTAGCTTATTTTATTTTATGACTTGGTGATAGTTTTAAGAAGGTTTCTAAAGAACAAATATGGATTTTAGTATACAATTATTTTATTTCAAGTTAACATTATAGAGGTGAATATGTTTAAATTAGTGTATTTGAATTTAAAAATAATCTAAGTTGCGATGTTAAATGGAATGATTATATGGTTCAAGATTGGAAATATGATATGAGCATGTATTAACACTATTCTTATTGGTTGAAAGTGTTTGGTCTTGAAGATATATTGATTATCAACACAACATTGAATTGCTTATCAAGTATGGGACTTATGACTTTAATCAAACCTTTATAGAGACTTGCCATCAATTTATAATCTTAACATCATTACTATCTTAATTTAAACAAAATTAAGGGAAAATAAATAAGAAAAATGAAAGAAAAGATTGTTAACATGCATTAAGAGTGAAATAGGGATCTTCCTTCCACTATATGCTTGAGGATAAGATATTGTAATGGATGAATTCAACCAAGATACTCCACACACACAAATCACAACATAGAAATAGGTAATGATGACCTGTACAAGAGATGTGAAAAGACAAGAGGAAAGAGAAGGGAAGATACAAGTCATAACCCTAATTTGTTATCACTCAAATATACAAAATTGTATTGGACTGTTAATCGCTGAGGCCTTGTATGAATTACATTCCCTAACACAAAGGATAAAGCACCATACATAATAGATGGGAATTCAAGTAGATTGAGAGATGAAGAAAAAAACCATGAATACGGGAAAATATACACTTTATCGAAAATCGTGGAGGAGACTTGAGAAAAATTCAATAATGTTATTAATAAATAATGATAGAAGGTCTCATTGTTGTCTAAGGACATCCAAAGACTTAGCACCACACACCGGGAGCATTGAGGTTTCTACAAGGATACTTAACACCATACAACTGGAGGCATGAAGGTCTTCTGAAGATATCAAAGTGGCGCAGCAGGAGGTAGTGAGCCCAAGTGCCACATGTCCCAGGGATCGAGCCATCAATTGTTTGATTGTGGAGTTAGTAGTATACTGCATAGATATCTTCTCAATAATGTGATTTGGGGTTCACAATATTTTTGGGATGAAAATTCTTCCCACTAGGGAGGTGTGATCAAGAGGACATTTCGGAGAACAAGTGGCGAAATATAAGATCGTACGAAGGTGATGAGTACGGGTCAAAGTTTCATACCTCCAGTCTTCGACACCCAATTCTTTGTCAACGATCGAGAGAAAAAACATTTTCCATGTGGTGGGTCCTCAAGCCACCACATGGCCTCCACCATTAGTCAACTCAAGTGAGTTATATTTAGCTTTTCGAGCTATATGCATTAAAGTGAGTTTGAGTTACGCGATCGAGCCATGCGAGGCGAGCTGTAGGCGAGTTATGGACAAGATGTCACCTTAGGTCTGCCAAAAAAATGGAGGTGTGGCCCAAAGCCACGTGTTATTATCCTCCCTAAAGCCTTTTAAGCCTTATCCTATGTCGAATAACCACAAATGTGGGATTAACTACCTAGTAGTGGATAAGGTGGCGAAGGAACCGATGATATGGCGGGATGTTGTGGCAAAGGAGGGCTCGACACGGCGAAGGGGGTGGTGGCGTGGATGGGTCGTGATAGATGGCGAAGTGGTCGGCATAGGGGTTTGTGATGTGGCATTTGGTGGTCCTCACATGGTGACAGGCAAGGAGCTCGGTCGGGCCGCTCAACGACTAAGCCAAAGCAGCGAGGGCATGGCGTCGACCTTGCAACCTTCCTTGCCATATCCAAATGATCTCACCAACTCATCCAATTTGGCGGGCATGGTTGGTATAAGGTTGGTCAATAGGCCATTTATGAAAGAAACGTGGGTCGAGACCCACTATAAAAAGGGGCTCGACCCCTCTATTGAAACACAACACTCACAAGATCATTCCAAGAGCTCAAGCAAAGTCTGAGGATTAAGGAGAATTGTAAGGCCTTTTTAAAGGCTAAGTTGTGAGTGAAAATACCTAAAGTCATTTTAGGAATTTATTGTAATATTGACCTATTATTTTTATAGGCACATTATTGTTATTGGGAGTTATTCTAAACTACCCAATAGGCCATTTGAGCCACACTTCATATTGTGGAGTCTAGAGAATCGACGTGGGATGTCATAGGACGTCATCATAGTGTCTGAAGACCAATCGATAAAGCATAGGAATTTTTACTTGAAGGTGAATATTGGATCGAATATGCATCATAACCCAAGGTAACTATTCCATGTTTGTGATAAAGATTCTTGTTCATTTGTATTAATTTGTTATCATGCTTTGATTGTAATTTTGTATTATAATTGCAGTCATTAAAGTGGATAATAAATTGGTTCTATTGATGAACCCAGAGACATAGGCATTCTTTCGAACTCTGTTATCAACATATATGAAGTGTTTTTTTAATTCTTGCATTGCTTTAAGTTGATTTTAATGGGATAAGTTTGGAAAATAATCTTACGCCTATAGGATGTCCATGGTTGAGGAAAAAAATCGGTCAATTTTCAAATCACATATGGTGGTCTCCTATCATCACTGATGATAGTCCTCTGCTTGCAGAAACTCTAGGAATCAAAGCTCTCTGACTCTCTCAGAAAGGAACTCACACCATTATGGATTTGATCTCCCGTAGAGACTAGATGTCATGGTCTCGAGCTCAAGACAAAATTTGATCTTGCCAATTTGGACCTCGCATATATCTGCAGAATTCAAGAATCGATGTCAGATTTTATGCTTCACAAACTTGGGCTTAAACCCATGTATGCATGGTGGTGGGACTAGAGATGGAATCAAGAAATTGCCTTCCTCTGCTATAATGTTGGCATCATTTACCGGCTTTTGAGCCCTCTCTCACCTACCATTGCCAAACTTAACACTCACTAGGGCCCACACTTTGCTCATTCCACCTAGTTTCGCAAACTTTCCCATGCTTGGAATTCTTTTCTAGAGCCCAAAGTTAATCATTTTTGTTGGTGTCTTATTTATCAAGGCCTTCCCATCGGTGAAAGATTAAGTCACATTGGCATCCCCAATCCTAAATTCCCTTTTGTTCCAAACCTGAATCTTTTAAGCATTTATTTTGGTCTTGCCCCCATGCCCAAGCCATCTGGTCTTGGATTCATTCGTTATTTCAACCCTTCCACCCTGAATTCTTCCATTGGTGTCTGGCCTTGTTTAGGGATTTCAGCCCATGGCCTCATTATATTGATACTCTGTGGCAACTATTTAGAGCTTGCATTTTATTTCATATTTGGAAAGCGCAAAATTCTATGTTATTCCAAAATGATCATTTTGTTGTTTTGTTTTCCACTAATGACAAAGTGGTTATCTTGTCTATTGTGTGCATACATATTCAAGCTCAAGCGGAGAAGGTTTCCCTTGAATTTTCTCATTCGTAGGAGTTGTTTGCACACTTGGGGAGTGCGCCATGCACGTTGAATTGGGTCCCTCCGGACCCCTACCTCTGCCACCTCGGTCATCTCTGCCTTAGTGGTTTCCTCCACCAAGACTACATCGTGGGAACCGCTCTCGCAACCACCACTGCCTATCCTCAAGGTCACCTTTCAGCTCCATCCTCTTCTCGTCCGGCCGGAGCCCGCCGAGGAGGAAGGGCGCTACTAGCTCTCCGCAGTGGGCCTCTCCTCTGCATGGTGTTCAAACTTTGGCTGGATCTCTGCCCCCTAGTTGGGGGATAATTGTTCCATTGTAGATGCAGATGTTTGACTAAGATGGTTGGCAAGTGGACCCTCCTTTGGCTGAGTCGTCTAGTGGAGTGTACATCTCTCCCCAGGATGATCCTCCCCCTCCTCTCAGAGTGACAACTTGTGCCTAGTGCTCTCGTTTCTTTTGTAATTCTCATGCTTTATGTTTACCCTTTGGGCGATTTCTATTACCTACGTGGCAATTTTTGAGACCATGAGTTCTCCAGTCACCCCTACTAATGTAACTCTCTTATATTATTATTATAATGGATAGTCCAATAGTAAAAACAGGCTTTGCATTGACTATATTTATTTTGACATTTTAAATGTCAAAACAATTGCAATTCAAAAGGATTTTGAATACTCATTTTTATAAGGTACATGGCACATGCCTCACGATTGATTTTAGATAAAGAGATTGCTTGATGACATGTGATTTCATTTGTTTTTAGGTTGTTTTCATTTTGTTGTTCAACCTTGCCACCGTTCAGAAAATCGTAACGCTGATATTTTAAGCGTAAAAACACGTCGGGAATTTAAAACGGCAGGTTTCATTGTAATCACGGGCTTCATTTGACTCTCCTTTTTAGAGTTAAATTTATTTACTATTGAATGGCGTGGTTGTATTTACTTTTGAATCGCCAAGAGCGTTTACTGTAGAGTACTAAAGTTAAGTTTATGCTGCAGCGGCAACGTCCCAAACCACCACATACTTAACAAGTTAACTTATACAGAGAAATCGTCAATCGTGTCAAGCATAGTATTATTTGATGCAGGATGGATCCAGAAGCTGACATCCCTTCGTATTTTATGTGCTCGTTATCGATGCAGCTTATGCGAGACCCTGTAACCGTCTGCACCGGTGCCACCTACGACAGAGAGAGCATTCAGAAATGGATTTATACGTTCGGGAAGAAAACCTGCCCGGCTACCATGCAACTCCTCGAGAACGAAGAGATAACACCCAACCACACCCTACGCCGCCTCATTCAACACTGGTGCCTCGCCAACTACTCTGCGGGCATCCGACGCATCTCCACTACACTACCCCTCGACACCAATCAATTGCTCCGGGAGATACAGGCCTGCCCGCCGCCGACGTTTCAAGCAAAGGCATTGAGAATACTCAAGTCTCTTGCCGACCAAGGCGAAAGCAACAGGCGCTGCATCGCCTCCTCCGAAGCACCGGCCGCGCTGCTATCCGTTATTGAAAGCGACCAATCCACCGAAACGGATGAAGACGGTTACTGCTACGATGTTGCGGTACCGTGGCGTGCGATGAAGCTCTTGGGATTCTCTCCTCTTCCAAATTAACTTTCTTTTGAGGGGAGCCCTTTGGAAATAGTCACTGAATACAAATATCTTGGGATTGACTTTCACCACAAGCTTAGTTGGGAGACTTGTAAAGCAAAAAGGATACAGGGAGGTTGGAAAGCATCTTACCTACTTCAAAACAGGTGTAGGAAAGCTGAACTTTGGGACTGGAAAACTAAGAAAACCCTTTTTGGTTTGTTGGTCACTCCGGTTGTTCTCTATGGCTGCGAGGTTTGGGGAAGTAGCATGTCAAATCACGGGTGGAGACAGATAGAAAGAATCCAGAAACATCTAATCACAAGCACTCTCAAAGTCAAATCAACTGTTCCTTATGAGATCCTGTTGGCTGAAGCAGGTACTTCCTCGTTGGAAGCTTCGGCAATATCTCGGATGATAAGCTATTTGAAAAAAGTTGAAAGCATGGACAATCTTCGCTGGCCCAAAATAGTTGTGGACGATACTTTGGAGCGTAGAAAGAAAACTTGGATGAAACAGAATAATAAATGGATGAACAAATGGGACATCAACTTGCAAGAGTGTCCTAACAACGGGAAATAAAAAATTATGTGATAGAAAAATTCAGGACTGCCATGTGGGCCGGACAGTTAATCGAAAGAAAGCACTATATATCAGAGAATTCAATCCCACTGGGGAGCATGATGAAAAAACTTATCTAGGGGCAGCTATCAAGGGTAAAGCAAGGATTCTAGTGGCACAGTTAAGGACCGGATCACACCATCTTCGATGCGAAACTGGTAGATGGACTATTCCAAAGGAAGATTGGGAAAGGAGAATTTGTCTTTTCTGCAGCAAAGGGGTCGTTGAGACAGAATGACATTTCGTCATGGAGTGTCGACATATGATGATATTCGTATCCAGTACGAAAACAACCTGAAGGTGGACGGACTAGAGGAACTCTTCGAAGGAACAAAGCTTCAGGCGACCACGGGTTTCATTCTCAAGATTCACAGCCGAAGAGCGTGATATTGAAAGGAGTCTGAAATTAGATTAAAAATCTCAGTTTTGTGGTCCCATAGACTCTTCAGTCTCATGGACGTCATTAAAATCTTTCATTTCATTTCCATTGCCGAGATGCGACGGTGGATTCACTCGCTACTACCACATGCCTAGTGTCCGTGGCCTAGATTCTAAAGAAAATTTTACGTATGTTAGGGAAAAAATTAAAAGTTGTGTTTAGTTCATTGGCATGTAGTTTTCTAAGGCAATGTAATGAAGAAGTGAAGAGAAGCCATAAGCATTAAACTATAGAATTCTTTGTATGTAACTTAGCATCTATTTTTTAATAAGTTTATTTTGTGTTTATTGTTTAAGCATGTATGATGTGCTTACCAATCTATATATGTGACCATTATCTTCATGTTGGTATTAGAATGCTCCTTCAAATTGGTATTTGAGGTATAAGAGCTATTACACAAGTTATCAAATTCAAATCTAACAAACAAGTTAGTTGAATTATGATTAGTGCAACCACTAACAATCTTACCCAACCCCAAATTCCTATTTTTACTTTGGGAAATATTTTTATTTCGAAAATAATAGGATAAGGACACTCTTTTTCTAACAAGATGTGTGAGATTTAGTAGTGAATTGACATGTAAATTATCATAGAGTGTTATTACAAACAAATCAGACTACTCCAAGTTGGATGTTTTGAGACAAATTTTAGTGACAAATGCATTATCATCTCTAATTTCCCATTTTAAGTTTTTAGTATTTTAATAATATATTCAATTGTCCTTTTTATCTACCTTTGCACCCACACTTTCATAAAAATAATGGACTCATCGAGAAGAGAATAAGGGTTTGTGGCCAATTTGAACTTGACTGTAGGGGATAGATGTGTACAATATACCATAGGTTTTCCTATCTTAAATGAATGGAAACAATGTATACTAAAAATCTATTTTATTTTTCCATTTCTATCAAGATTTGGGCTTAATTAGGCTAGTTAGACTAATATAATAATTTATTATGCAACACACAATAGAGATGAAGACTCTCGAAGATGTCAACAATGAGTTTTCAACTTTTATGAGAAGGGAGGGGAAATACGTATTATCTCTTCTTAGATGTTGTCGAATCTTTTCCTACTCATAAATGTTAATTCTAGATAGTGCCAATAGAAAGGATAACTCAATAAACCACATCTATGTATATGAAGGGGAGTGATATCGGTAATTTCCAGCTCGTGAAATCAATAGCCACGGAGTTTCGCCATGATCTAAGGAACCAAATAGTTTCTATTCTCTCTTTAATGCATGGAGTATAATGCATTTTACAGTATTTGGCGTTGGTTTTTGTGGTAAATAGGATTTAGTTGTTCCATAAATGACATTCAATATAAATGTTTGTTGAATTTTTTTACAGTTGAATGAATTTTTATTTAAAATTCTTTATAGATATTTATATTTAAATGAGAATCAACACTTACGTAAATATTTTTCTTACATGTTCTCGTTTTTAATGTTTCTTTCATCCAATTAATTTAGATTTGAAATTTCTAATTACATCCAAATTTAATCATTGAATTTGTGTATTTTTTTCCCTTATTTGTTTTGTGGATATTATGAACGATGTTATATAGTACGGAAGGTCAATACTACACCTACAAAAATATATTCTATATAACAAAATTCAGGCACCATCTTACATGGATCTTCTTTTGATATTACATACTCATTTTTGAATTTCTTAAATACAATTATGTATGATATTGTTTCTTCTTTTATTGATGTATTTTATTTTTTATTTCTTTTAATGTTCATTAATTATTTAATGCAAGCGTGATTTTTCTTTTTAATTACAATACAAGCACAAAATGAAGTCCAAGCTCATAAAAAATGGAAAGATAGATTCCTTCTACCAAGTGTACTAGTCTCTTCTAGTAAAGAGTTGAAAGATATTACCTAGATGTGCTAAGAAAAATATTTCTTAGCTTTAATGTGGATGACACTCTTTAGATTGCCTTTCCATTTTTATGGTAAATGGTTGAAGTCACCGATTTTCTCCAATTCCATAAGGAAACAAGAAAAAAGGTGCGAGGAATGTAAATTGAGGGTTATTTATGTTTCTCCAAATTATCATATGTTATAAGGTTCATTACCAAAAGCAATGTTCTCATACAATGAAAATCAAGATGGTCCTAGCCATATTAAAGATAATTCAAGTAGTTTGGCTTGTGTGTTTATATCTTTTATCTTTTTCAAAAAAATCCATAAATAATGGTTAAATGTTGATATAGACATTGGGTTTATGTTATTTATCTTCTTCTTGCATAATATTTTATCAAGGATGAAATTATATCTCTTATCTATATGAGGAGTTTTTCATTTCTTATTTTGGGTAATTTGTTTCTAAAGCTAGTTTTTAAATTTTTAAATTTATTGTTTTAGAAATATGTTAAAATAGAAATTTTTTTGATTGATTAACCCATTATTGTAAAAAAATGTAAATATATTACAAGATATCCACATCTTCTATAAAATGGAGAGTAATGTGTTAAATTCATGTTCCCACTAGTTTTTGTTGCTTATATGTTTCACGTTGAAAATATTCTTTTTCATCATATCAAAAATCTTTTTTTATAAATTTTAGTCATGGTTCTAGGTTAAATTTCAACACACATTCTTACATAAATATTTAAAAGGCTAAATCATTTGTGAAATATAAGTCAACAACTTTGGAGAGAGTTAATAAATTCCTTATTATATAAATGTGTATCAACCCTAATTAACATTAATTAATGGATGGATGATAATATAGAAACAAACATTAAATAATGTTTTTGATAAGATATATACATGTAGACATAATAATCACTCTAAGAAAAAGATGGAAACAATGAAAGGTTGATTTGGACAAAAGGAATCACTTAGCCGGGTTCAAATAAGATTCAAGTTGTGTCGATGGGTGATTTGGAACATAAATAAAGCGTAGGTACTAGGGAAAGATTTTTCGTATAGTTGGATCTTTTCGGTGAAATAGTATAGTACGCTTTTAATCGTACAACATAAACTGACTTATCTATAAATTTTGGACCTACATAGAACAAGGATATAAAAACCTCCATTTCGCTCTATGTTTCTCTTTGTTTTATTTTGGAGTATTCAATGTCGTGCATCAAACCCCAAATTTTTCACATGTACCTATAAATAACCCTATCTATCCTACAACAAACTCAAGTAGGCGGCCTCGATGGCGGCTCTATATCTTATATATCTGGTGGCAACCCAACGGTTTTATATATTTTGGATCTATATCTTTGATAAATATCAACAAGCAATCTCTATCTACTTCCCGGACTCTAGAGAGGGGGGGGTGACAGAGAAATGGCCCTTGCCGCAATATAGTTCCGGATTTATGGCTACATCCTCTTTGGACTGAGAGGTCACCCTTGTATGTGAGTCATTGAACGTTGCACTACATTTCAAACTCCAAGTAGTTCTCCTAATGCTTTTTATTGTTGTGCATGCAATTATCCCTTATCCTAGTGTTTCCCTTGTGTTTCCACACCAATAGCAGGCTAAGCTACTTCATCCCATTAAAACCCTTGTGTGTTGATAGAAGAAATGAAAATTGTCCCCTCTTATGTTGTGTATGCAGTATGTAACAATATTTCTTGCTCCTTTAGTTCAGTATGTGGTAGATAGCTAGATGATTTTTAGATTGTAAATGCCAACATTATACCTTATATATATATATATATATATATATATATATATATATATATATATATATATATATATATATATATATATATATATATATATATGAGTTCATTCTCCCGATTTTTCAAGCCGTAGCGGTAGGAAAAACTAATCTTGAAATATCAAAGCTCATAAAAACGAGTAAAGAAGAGACCCATATATTATATTGGGAGAAAACCAAGAAGGTCCAATAATGTACGGAAGGTGCTGGGACCATGGGTATGGTGTTAGCCCAATCATACGAGTTTGGTGACACCAGATGTGAAGGAAGTTAGAAAAGGAAATAAATAAAGGGCTTTGTGATACGACATTAAATTAAAAAAACATAGCAAAATAATCACCAAAAGAGATCAAATTAAGTAATGAAAATATGGAGGAGAGTAGGTTATGCCACTAAGATCTAGTTTCAAGGTCTTGAACTCATGTACATACAATTCTAACAAAATCATGATGTAATAATGATTTTGTGCAAATTTTAGTGTCTAGATTTGCCCCCACTTTATGCTAGTGAATGAAATTTACTAGGGTAAAGGAAAATAAGTAACTTACCAAAAAAACTGAATAAAGAACAACTAGAAACAAATTGAGAGAACATAATCATGTGTGGTGAATGTTATGAGCTAACAAGCTGATTCATGTGGAGCTTAGGGAAAAGCATGCTCGTTTCTTAAACATCGAGGGGCTTTCGTGACTATGTGAAAATAACATTTTGGAGACACAAAAAATTACATTTGGCGTATCTATAGGGTTTGATGGTGATAAAATCCCCAAAAAGTGTGTTCTGCAATGTAGATGTGGGAATTCGGTATCTTGACACAAAAGGAAGAGTGTCACTATAACACTTCCCAAAAAGAGACCACACCATTGTAGAAGGATCTAGGTCACATTGTTATTACAAAAGTCATGCAAAAGGTATCAAGGAATGCCATCTCATTTCCCCCACCATAATGCATAGGAACCAAACTAGAAACTGTGAAATAATTTTTTGTTTATGTATTTAAATGTGTATACGTTTTCCCACTATGATTGTAAAATACAAAGTGGCATTGTGGTCTTTGTATCTAATTCGTATATACCATGTTTCTATAATTGAATGGCGATTTATTAGGTCATGAGATTGGGCTAAAAATATATGAATGAGAGGATAAAATTTTCTTGGCATGGCCTCCTTACATATATCTTTTATTTGAGAATCATATATAACACTACCAAACAACTAGTGATTTTATTGTAAATATCAAAGATATAAATGTGGATGACCCTATGTGGTCAGCCCTATGTTTTCCCCTTTCATCGAAAGGGAGATAAAGCAACCATGTCACTTGAGTCATAATAATATAAAATATATTGTTTTTGGATGTAATGTGCATTGGGAAATGAAAATTAGAGAGTTTAGTACATGATAGTTTGAAGGGTGAGAGAAATTTCATAAGATAAAAATGAGAATTTTTTTATAGAATATATCCTATAGAGACAATAACAAGAACACACTATCACATAGCTTTTTTGGTATAGATTAATAATGACATGGTGTGGGAGTATCAAAAACCATGAAGCCAACACCACATAGGCATGTAAAATCAATTAATGAGACACCAAGATATGGGTCATACCATGAGAGAAGTATCATTGGAGAGTTAGACTTTAGTCAAAGTGAGGAACATAGTTTATTACTAGAAATATTGACTGTATGTAATAAATAGAAAAGGTAAAAGCTACTAATCATTTATAATCAAGAAATTGAGAATATTTCTCTAAGAATATAAGGGTGTTGTTAGTGTGTGTGACTTGCCTCATCATCCTAGGGACTCGTCCACATCATGTGGTGAGTCATCTCACCTAGTGAGTTCATAGTTATTAGGAGTTATATGACAAGTGGAAGAATCCTTCATAGAATCTATCATTTTCATATATGTCGGTGGTGTCGAGGAGTTACATTCCCTATTTAGAATCGTAACTCCTCTTTCCCTCTTACAGGGAAGGATTGTATAGGCACGGGAGTTACAAAAATCCTATATGTATCCTCCTTTTTCATCTATGAAAATGAGTAGACATGTTTACCTTATGCATGGTCTTCCATTGTTGTGCGATTCTTGTTGATTACTTAGAGCATCTTGTCATTGCTGAAGTGAAGCCTCTTCGATGTGCACAAGGTTACAGATTGATGCTCATCAAACACTCTCACATGGTATCAAATCTCTTTTCGGTAAATATGCACTCGGTTTTTAGACTGCTGATTACTTCAAGTTTTGGTTTTATCATTCCTAATGCAAGTTTTCATTTGTTTTATTTAGAATCTTTCTAACCAATGTTAACAACTCATTTTTGAAGTTTGTACATTTTTGGGTTTTGTGCATGTGCAAGTTTTCAAATTTCACCATTGGATTTAGTGGTTGAAGTTATTTTTGGTGATAAATCACTTATTTAGAGGTTGGTTCCATTATTCGGTCTTATTAGTATTTTTTAAATAAAACCGTTGTTTTTTTAAATCTAGTTTTGTGGCTTGTTCCACCCTTCCTCCTTCCTTGTTTGCATTTTTACCCCTACATTGGCTCTTTCTAGGTCTCGGGTTGCCTTGTTAGCTCATTACATTGGGTGTTTCTTTTTTTTTTTTTTTACCTAAGGTCGAGTTCTCCTTTGTAGGCTAAGCTCTATTTTTGGTAAGGTCATATTGGGTCCTTTGATGTTTGATAAGGGTCAAGCCCTTTCTTATGTGCCCCGCCTTGGGTCGATTCTTCCTGGAGCTTATGTCATGTCTTCTTCGGCCTCCACCTTTTGTGTGTGTCCATGTACCTTGTCCCGCGTTGAGTACGTCCCTACATCCAACCGTTGGTTTCTCATTGATTAACTAAAATGTGGAATATTCTAAGTTAATCTAATACTAAGAACAACAGTAAATAAATAATAAATGTATAAAGAAAACGAGCCAAACAATCTAAGCTATAAAAATATGAAACCCTAAAGTGCAAGAAGGGTTAGATAGAGCTTAGCTAATTCAACGAACATGTTGTACTACATCATGGTGTGAACTAGGAAAACATGAAGAGAAAACAATAACACGTAATCCCGAGAAAGCATAGACCCGAGCTCTCTGGGTGAACCGGGTGCCTAGAGAGGGACAAGGGCACTCGTGGGTGCCATGGTCTGAGATATGGGCACCCTAGTTTATAGAAATAGCCTAAAACCCTCCTCTAAGGTGTCGTTGGATGTTCACTTGTGTTCTCTCTTTGTTGCACTAACGTCAATGAAATGTTTCAAATTTTGTTATAATCCCTACAATAAGGAATCCCCTGCAAAACTCCAAGACGAGCATCAAATCCCTAAAAAATAAAGATGCATATGAAGGGTTCAGACTGTCCTCAACAACTAAAATTGTGGACTTACTAATTGAGCGCTAGACTACATCTCAGACCCGATGCATTTTTTTTTGTGTGTGTATGTGCAATCATGCCCTGGGTGCTCTTGTGTCACCACACTTTGTGAAAGTAGCGAGCAATAACTATGTGTAGAAATGTAATAAAATGGTGGATGGAATAGAATAAACTTCCCTCCTATGCAGTGTGATGTAGATGAACCAGCTTTGTGCCTTGTGATGGAGCTAGATGGATGTAAATGGAGCCTTTGATGGATGCAACCTTAGGTGATGATAGTAGTGTTTAGTGCTTGGTCCCTCATTATGGTCTCATAACTTTATATTTATATGGTTCTCTTGTTCTAATTTCATAATTAACCCCAAAAAGGTCGACCATTAAAAAGATAGGAAGCTCAAATGGCTATAAAGTGCCCAAAAAGTGGTGGGAAAGTGTAGAAAGGCTTAGGGTGCCCCAAATGGGACCAGGGCACATGGGGTGCCCTGATCGAGAGATAGAATGATGCAAAACGAAAAAAATAGACTGTGCATTTATGTGCTGAATGTCAACAATGACAACAAAAAGAAAGGTAAAATGGCCAAAGGACATGGGCTAATTAGTACTTTCTTCACTCAAAAACCATATGAATAGTAGTATGAGACTAAAACTAAATAATGCCTAAAGTGTTTGATTTTATGTCTACACTCAGTGCCCTTCCCCGAGCCTTTCTCCTTGGTCCTTTTCCAAACTTCTTTCCACCATGTGGAGCCCGTCCCACATCCCAATCCGAGGCCCTTGACCTGGTCCATCCCTTTTCTCCTTTCCTCTCACTTTTTAAAATTTTGAAATCTTTTTTTTATAAGTCGATTTTATATATAAAGTGGGTGCCCTTTTAAAAGGTGGTTTTTATTTTTAAGGATTAGGGTGGGTTTATTAAAGTTGTTTTTATTTTAATATTAAGGTATACTTTTATAATATTAGTTAGGTCTTATTAAAATTTAAAATCTAATTTTTTATTTTAAGGATTTTAGTATATTCGTTAGATTTTAATTAAAAATTTAGAATCTAATTTAGTATTTTAAATGGTAATTAATTAATTTTAGTTTCTTAAGATATTTTTAATTATCAAATTATGCATCTAACTCAAAAAATAAGATCTTTTATTTTGATTAGTAGTATTATTTTTCATCTATTTAACGTTTTTGCATAATCGCTTCTTAGCCTTTTAAATCTCTAAAATTAGATTTATTGGTTTTTAAAGTTCATTTTTAAGAGTTATTAGATTATTTTTTCGATAATCTTGTATTGAAGTGTGTTGTAGCATTTCTATCATTTTTTAATCTTTTGGGAGACTTTGCTGCGTCCTATAGGTCCATTGGACTCGTTTGAAGTCATGTTTTTGCATTGTAATAACCCTTGTTATTGTTTGTGGACTAGTGAGCACATCCTCCACAGTCTTGTGGAAAGGGGTTTCTGTTGCAACATGAGACATTATTTCTCACACAAGACTATGTTTTTCTCCCCTTCTCTTATTTTTTCTCTTTTTCGATGGTGCCGAACTGTCACGATCAACAAACTTTTATTGTGGTCTTCACTCTTGCGCATTATTATGTTGATTGAAAGTTTAGTGACCAACTAGTTCTTAACACACATTTGCACTTGATTGTAATCAAATCACTAAAATATAAGTTCTAAACTCATGCGGTGTTAATATTGTTTTGGGGTGGTTGTGTTTCTTTCTCTTTCCTTCTGCATTCCTTCTTTCTTTCTCTTTATTATGGATGCCTCTAAAGTACCTTTTCTCACACCGTTCAATTTCGTTGAATGGAGATCTAAAATTCTGATGGTATTATGCAGTAAAGGGTTGTTTTGTGTCACCATGGGAGAAGATATTGAATCTGAAGATGAACCAAAACAATATAGGTGGTTTAACCATTGTGATGAAGCCTAGTGTAATGCCCACAAAAAGACGTTCTAGGAACACATTAAAATCTTAAACACTTATCCCGAAAGTTGTGGTAATTTTTTTTTTTTTTTAAGTTAAAAGGTTACAAGGGTGTCAACCCCTAATGTACGTTAAATTAATTTTCACCAATAATCTCTACTTTACAAAGGATGGACCATGTCTAAGTTAAATGATTAAATATTCTTAATTTATCTCTAAGGTCAATTAATTAACATTCAACTAGGAAGGTGCCATAATTTAATTTACTTGGTTAAATGTTTTTCTCCTCCTTAATTAACATTAACACCCAAAATGATTTACCAGCTACTTTAGTTCCATTACCTTAATAGTTTTAAAGTTCATTTCATTAATTTTCTAAAACATACTAGGAACTAAATAATGACTTTTCACACCAAGATAATTAAATGGCCCCATTCACCCATTTACACATACCTTTAAATTTATTTAAACATCTATAAAATTCATTCCTACCAAGTAATTGTAGGGTTGATCCTCAACCCTTGGATCAATTCAATTGTGGCCACTAGATCCTAGGGTTCCAAACTAACCCTAAATATCCTTATGAATTCTTATTAAATCCTTTTCTTTACCCTATTCTCCTCATTTGGTCTATTTTCTTTTTTTTAATTTGCAGGTTGGAGAAATGGAAGCCATGGGAGCAAGGAAGGAAGAAACTATGGAGGAATTTACAAAATCAAGTTTGGTTTAGTCTAGGTTGTAGATTTGTCATTGTAATTTATTTCAATCAAATATTGAAGGGGTTTTCCACTCCAAATTTGGAGTTATTACAAAGTTATTTGTATTTTGAGTTCTCTATTTGGGCCAAACCCTATCCCCATGAATATGTATGAGATTGATCATTTTTAATTATTCATTTGAATATTTATTCGCTTGAACAATGAATTTTAACCATCATTTTCTTGCTGGAGATTTCCTATGTAATTTTACAAGGTTAAAATTTAATTATACTAAGTTAAAATTTACATATGTGCGGATCTGATTTTTTTTCGCCGTTAGTGACAGAACTGCCACCCAAACTAGGTTGGCGTTCCTTTCCTAAGTGGAGGTTCTGAGACCGCCGCCTTTCCTGAGTGACGGTTACGAGACCGCCGCTTTGCATAGGGTGGCGGTCATGTTCCTTAGAAATAGAACCTTCAAATCCAAGATTTTTCAAAAACAAAAATCACTAGAGTGTTTTAAAAGTCATTCTGAACTTAAATTTATGTGCCTAAAGTTTCTAGTTAAAATGTTTAATCCATCTATTCATTCCATAGTAAAATTACTCATTTTAAGCATTTCCTATTTCAATAAGAAACAACAACTACAAGATCATTTTCATTTCTGTTCAACAAATTTTCTTTCAAGTCCAAAAGTAGAAATGAAACTAAATCTACTTCTAATGTTGTTGTTTTTCCTTACTACAAAATGCATTATTTCAACATAATAATTTACTTAAAATTTATTGCATCTTTCCATTTCCACTACAACCATTTGTTCAAATAACCACTAACAATCTTTGTTCCACATTCAAGGTTTCAAACCATGCACTATTAGTATTTTACAACTTCTATGTTCTTTCTTTCCTTTTTACAATACTATAACTTCAACAATGATAATGAACTTTCTTTTCCTTGAGCATAGCTCATTTCTTTTAATGCAAGAACTTACTTTCTCATAATACAAATTATAACTAAACTTTTAAACATGATTTCCATTTTATTCATTTCTTTACATACTAAAATTTGAGGAGAGAAAATTTATACAATTACTCAATGAGCTTCCTTCAAATAATAATACAACTTACAATGCAACATTTATTTATTTTTTAAAAATACAATATTACAAGTCTTCCACCTTAAGTGGGAATAACAAGAAGGTTTTCTCACAAGGAAAGATTTCTTTTGGACACCAAAAAATGCTCCAAGTTTCACATCACCAACAAGATCTCCACCATGCTTCACTTGATCAACAAAAATAGGGGAGAGGCAACACTCTCCACCCAACCAATAATCTAATGAGGAGAAGAAGTTATCCTCCTCATTGGCCCCTGAGCCCCAACCACAAAGAAATGAAAAATAGATCCAACTCATGGAAAAAATACAAGATTCAATATCACAATAAAAGGATACCACAATCATACCAAAACACAATCAACACATATATAATCACAAGAAGGAAACCAACAAAATATACAAGGCTTCAAAATGTAAAGTCAAATGAGCAAGAATCTATGGGCATATCACTTATGTCTCCCAATGAGAATTAGGTTCCCACCTTAAATCCCTCCAATAAACATCTCAAAACCCCTAAACAACTATTATGCCTCCCCAAATATCCTCTTATTCCTCCCACATTCTCTTATGCCTCCATGTTATCTCTTATGCCTCCCTTATAGAAAATAAGTAAGAAATGCAAGCATTTCTTGTCCAAGGTGAGGCACCCAACCAAACTCCCTCCAAAACATGAAATAAACTCTTATACCTCCTATATGTAAGATCCCCTTAGTTCCCTCCTACACAAAACTTAGGCAATCTACCCAAGCACCCAAATATCATACCAAAACACTCAAAAACATACAAATATACATAATATAAAAGAAAACATTTAACAAGATTGTAGCTTACCTTTCCATGGTAGATTTTGATCCAAGAGTCACACACCAAGCTCCTTCAATCCCAAACTATCACCAACAAGCTCCAAAAAATCCACAAGCACTCCAAAATCCTCCAACTCTAAAAATGCAAGAGCAAAAATAAATGAAGTAACCCCCAAACAAGAAAAAGAACTTGAATAAATAGAAAAGGGAGAGAGGAGGGTGAGGTGGATCCATGTAGATGCCACATCACTCATCGTCAACTCCACCTCACAAGTCAACCCGCAACCCTAATGCACAATAAATTGGTGGGTGAGAAGAATGACAAAACTCGTACATACACAATCCAAGCTCACACCTCCTAAGGACAAACTTTAAAACCCATGTAAGAAAAGTGCAATAAATGTCACTTTTTGTCTTACAAAACACATAATGGGGTCTATTTTTGACCCCCAATCCATAGGTAGGGTTGGTATAGAAATTTAAGAGGTGTGGGACAAGTTTAACTTGTCCCACAAGCCTTCAAAATTGTCCCTTAAGGCCAAATCTGAATTTCCATGAAGAGGTAGAGTGTACAACACTCAAGATCACAAGCACTCAACTTACAACACATAAACCAAAGAACCATCTAATATAATAAATGACCTCTTTTTGTCCCATCTATAATTAGTTTAGTAACATGATTAATTTACTAATCTAGACACAATTTAATTAATTAATACAAGGAACAATACATCACTATAAAATCACATACTAAAATTAAATAAAAGAAACTAAATAAAAGAACAATACACAAACCCCTTGGTCATAATTGGAGGTAATCCCCCCATGGGGACCCCTCCCTTAGACTCGACTTCCTCCTGGAAGTCACTAGAATAGGTTTGGAAACTAGACTCGTAGCAATGTAGCATCCTCCCATGTAGCAAAGATTCTCATCATACTTGTCCCACTGGAATCGAACATGGTCAATCTCTATGCCTCGAAGGCCTGGGTCCTACTATCTAAAATATGGATGGGTTCCGCCATCAGTGCCCTTGATCCTACACCTGCAATGTGGTCCAATCTAATACATGAGAAGGATCAGCGATGTACCTCCTAAGAACATAAACATGAAACACATCATGAACATGAGACAAGCTAGGTGGAAATGTAATACGGTAGGCCAAGGGACCGATACGCTCCAAGATCTAAAAGGGACCCAAAATCTAGGAGCAAGCTTAGACACTTTTCCATAACAAATATAGCTCTTATGTGTCTTGACACGAAGAAACACCTTCTTGCCCACCTCGAAACTATGATCCGTCCTATGCTGATCTGTCAACACCAATCCGGCACTATGATAATTCTTCACCGGAAACTCCTCGTGCTAAGATTATTAACTAATGCACAACTCTTATTTTGGTGGATGTAATCTGAAACACAACAACAAACATAACACAAGAATACCATAGACTATGATAAGAAGGAATAATGATAAATCTGAAATATCAGTGTAAATTATAATATCAACATGAAATTGTTATAATCTCACCAATGAGGTTCTTCAAGTGTTATTCACTTAACTTACTTTCAAACAATAACTATAGGAGAAACTTCACAATTACACCTCTTAATGGCTTCTTTAACACACCTTCAAAATGATGGCTTCCTTTACACACTTATTCATACAATATTTCTCACTACTTCTCTCTATGCTAAATGAGGGGGTGGCCTCTTTATTTATAGGAATTTAGGCTTATCCACCTTATCTCTAAGATAGGATAGGAAATCTCTTCCGGCCAATCATATTCCATGCCTAAACTCTTGCCTTTACATGTAGGTTTATCTTCTAAGATAAGATAAACCTTACTATCTCACATGGGTTCCACCTTTTTATACTTTTCCACAAATAAAATATGCAAAATATTTATGACATCACTCTTTGTCCTTATTACAAATATAATATTTCTAATTCCTAATCATGTATACCCTACTTCTCTACTTATCCCAACTTTGACATTTTAACATTACTGGACCACTTACGACAAATATTTACTTTTTACAACATTCCTATTGTACTTTGACTATTACCGTATTCTACATTATTGACGGCACCGTACTGACGGCACCGTTATCTTCTATTGGACGCCACTACTAATTATACTTAACAACATCCTATTCCTAATACATACATTAATAAAATAGAAATTATGGAGGAAAATTTTAATGTTGACATTTTCCCCCTTCCTAACTTCTACTCCATCCTCGGAGTAAACTCTTATGGACATTCTGAAGCTGGTGCTTGGAAAATATTTAACTTGTCATGGTTGAACCATTTTGTAATGGGAGTACCATCCAATTCCTCCAGTCGATATGTACCATTTTCATGGACAACTTTCTATTTTGTATGGCCCCATCCACTTTGGAAGAAATTTTCTCTGTCTTCTTTTTTTGTATCTAGAATCATATACTAGAACCAAGTCATTCACATGAAATGGAGACCAACGGATCTTTTGATCAAAGTATTCCTTCTGCTTCATTTTCTTCTTATAGCTTGTATCCTTCACTATTTCCCTCATTTCCTCTAGCAAATGAAGATGTACCAACCTTTCTTTTATTGAATCACTTTCATCCATCCTTTTATTTTTCATAACTCTCATAGTGGGAATATCAAAATCAATAGGAAGAATTGGATCAATGCCATAAGCCAACTGAAATGGGGAGTATCCTGTTGCTGACTTTGATGTTGCCCTATATGCCCACAATGTTGCATGAATATTTTTATCCCACTTATGTACCTGCAAGGCTGCATCTTTTGCTAGAATTTGACACAACACAAAATTTGTCCATTCCACCTGTCCATTTGTGATTGGCTTGTATGTTGTTGCCTTCCTGTGCTTAATAGAAAACTTGTTGACTAGGGCTTCTACCACCTCATTAATGAAGTGGCTTCCTTGATCTGTTACGATTTCTAATGGGCAACCAAATCTAGTGACAATTTGTTCATATATGAACCTTGCCACTTCATCCATGGAAGTTGTTTTCAATGGCCTAGCTTCAACCCACTTGGTTAAATAATCCGTGGCAACTACAATATACTTATTTTGGCATGGAGTAGTTGGAAGTGGACCTACAATCTATTCCCCACTTTTCAAAGGGACCAAGTGGAAGAATAGGGCATAATGGAGCTGATGAAGTCTTACGGTTACCATGTGTTTGACAAATATCACATGTCTTACAATAATTATAACAATCTCTAAAAAGAGTGGGCCAGTGATAACCTACATCCAAGATCCTTCTTGCTGTAAGTTGTCCAGAGAAGTGTCCTCCACATGTACCATTGTGGAATTCTTCTATTAGCTCCTTCCCTTGATCACATCCAACTTCCCTCTTGTACTATCCATCAGGTCCTATTCAAAATAATACTCCATACAAAATAGAATATGGACGACTGGCTTGAGTAATCTTCCTCTTAGTCTTTGCATTGGCACCATCAGGAAACTTGAATTCATTTAGATAATTCCAAATATCTATGTATTCACTAGGGATTGTGTCAAGAGATAACAATGCTGCATCTGGGAAATCATCATCATCACAAGGCGAACCTAAACCATCATAGGCTCGAGAGAGTGCATCTGCATTGACATGCTTCTTTCCTGGCCTATCTATAATATCAAATTCAAATTCTTGTAGCAAAATTATCCATCTTGCTATCCTCCCTGATGGGTTAGGCTTATTGAAAATATATTTTAGAGCCTGATGATCTGTTACAACTATAAATTTCTGCCCTAGCAAGTAATTTCTAAACTTCTTTATAGCAAAAATGATAGCTAGAGCCTCTTTTTCAGTTACAGTATAATTTACCTCAAGATCTTTTGCTCATTTGTCTCGCTCCGAAAATAAATTGTATGATCATTCTCATTTTCATCCTTTTGGCTCAGTACTTCCTAGTGTTACATCTAAGGCATTAGTATACATAATGAATGTCTTGCTCCAACTGGATTCCTTAAAATAGGTGAAGACACTAGGGCTTCCTTCAATTGTTCAAAAGTTTCATGCGCCTTATTTCCTGGTCATAAGTAACATCCTTCTTCAAGAACTCAAGTTAGTGGTCATGCAATCTTTGAGAAATTCTTGATGAACCTTATATATAGTAACCCACATGGCCTAAAAATGATCTCAACTTACTTCTATTCATAGGAAATGGTAACTCTTTAATTTTTGAAACTTTATCAGGATCAGTACTAATACCATCTCTGCATACAACATGCCCTAACCAAACACCTTTAGAACATCCAAAGACACACTTTGTAGGGTTTAGTGAGGTTTGTGTTTCATCCAACCTTTGAAATGTTGTCTCCATCTGGTGCAGGTGGTCCATCTTACTCCCATAGATGTAAAAATCATCCAGAAATACTCTGATGAAGTTCCCAATGTAGGGTTCAAACACCCTATTCATCAAGCGCTAGAACGTTGCTGGAGCATTACACAACCCAAAAGGCATAACTCTATAAGCAAATGTTCCCCAAGGAGTGGTGAACGTGTTCTTCAGCTAATCTTTCTCTACTATATGAACTTAGTTATATCCGCTTATATCCATCAACAAACTATAGCACTTATGGCCAGCTACTTCGTCTAAAATCTTATCTGAGAATGGAAGAGGGTAATGATTCTTCTTTGTTGCCTTATTGATCTTCCTATAATCAACACAAATGCGTAGCTTCCCATTATTTTTTATTGAGATCATAATGGGAGAAACCCATTCTGAATTCTCCACAGCAAATATAAATCCTGCATCAAGCAACTTATCTATTTCTTCTTTTACAGTCTTGGAAAAATTAGGATTCATTCTATATGGCATTTGCTTTATGGGCTTAGCACCATCTACCAGCTCAATAGAATGTTCTACCCAACTTACTTGATGGAGTTCCTTGTAATAAAAAGTGAATATGTGTATGTACCTTCGAAAGAGCTGGAGGTAGGATTCCTTCTCACTCTCCATCATAGCATCACCAATCTTTATTTGTTGGAGACAATCATTAATTTCTTCTTCAGATAATTTTATGGGATCATGAGTCGGTGTGACTAGAAGGATATCCATGACCGAAACATCAACCTCACTTTCTTCATCTTCAGTGTCCACTTCACTAGTACTCAAGTAATCAAAGGATGTCCAATCATCAGTTTCATCACTTGAATCCACAGGTTATGCCTTATGATGCTGAGGGATCACGTTTATCTTCACCCTCTCTCTACCATGTCCAAGTTTCATGAAGCCTTCATTCCAGTAGTTTCTTGCATGAACTCTCCTTAGCCATGGTCTTCCCAACAACATTGGGTACACAACAGTACCATTTTTCATCACCTGAAAGTCTACCACACATACAACACCCATAACAGATATTGCCACATTTGAAACTACACCTTCTGGTTTAGTTTTTCCTTTATTTAATGACCTTAACATAAGTGTTGAAGGGTGATCAATTTTTAAACCCAACATATTCATTACAGACTCTATCATTACATTAACTGCAGAACTCCATCAACTAAGACATCATCAATTGAAATACCATTACATAATACCTCAGCTTGTGGAGCGTAGGGATCCGCCTCTACCTCCAAAACAGGGACCTCAACCTCCTTCTTTCATTGAACATTGAGTCCACTTCGCAACTCCCGCCTCTTCTCAGAAGACATAGCCAAGAGTTGACCATATGTAATATTTGCAGGCCTTTTGGACAGATCGTCTAAGATGGAGTATGGTCCTTGTCCCTATGAAATCAGAAAATCCTACACACCCAACTTTCTTCTCCTATGTTTCTTACTAGTTTCTCCTTTCATCTTCTTAGGATCATTTCCATCTTGGTTATCTTTTTATTTCTTTCTTTTTGTTACAAACACATCTACTTCATTATTTATGCTCTTATCTACTACATCAAAAGAATTCATAGGTGCTTTCCCTTTATCATTATCTCTTGTACCAGATGTAGAAGCTCTATCTAGAAAATTATACTTATAATGACCCTTTTTATAACAACCATAACATATAACTTCAGAAATATTTCTTTTTGGACCTCTATCTCCTCTCTGAGAACTAAATTATTTTCCTTGAAGAAGATTAATAGTTAATTGACCCATCTTTCTGAGCAGATCTTCATACTTAGTAGATGTACTAGGAGAAGGATTTGTGCTCACCGAGAGTGGTTGTGGATTCTGGACCAAAGGTGCTGGTGTAGGCTCTACTTTAGCAACAATTTCTTTGAGCTCCTCTTCCATGCTTTATTCTTGCCTTCTTTCAATCTCCTTTACTTGTTCAATGGTAGTTGGGCGGTCATACTTCACTCCTTGTCTAATCTCTTGCTTCATCTTAAAAATGAAGTGCTTACAGAGGAGATTATCCACGCCATTCATTAACCCATCCGCTAATCCTTCCTTCCGAATCTAGGCATCGAGCTTCCTCCTTAGCTCTAGACCATGAGCATGATAATCCCTTATCTTCTCCTTCTCTCCTTGGGCTAGATTTGTGATATCGATCATGAGATATGCATATTTCATTGTTCACCAAATTCTTCAAGAAAACTTTCAAGTTAATAAATCCCATGAGTTTTTCACATTATCACCTAGTGTTTCAAACCACCTAAGGGTTGAACCATCCAAAAAGGTAGGAAAAATTCAGTCCATTGTTCCCTTCTTGTAAGGCCATTACAAATACAAGATCATTTAAACTCTTGAATGAAATAGGAATCATCTTCATTAGATTGGGCTGAAAAAATAGGAATCTTCCTCATTTCCAAAAGTAACCACAAGAAATACAAACCCACAAGTACAAGACTTATGTGCACAAATAATTGGAATCACTATAATAGAAAATAGAAATGACCACAAGAAACTGTGGTAAAACTTGACTTACTACGGTAAAAACTGACTTTCTTGTGGTAAACACTATTCATTGTAAAAGTGAAGTTCTTTAATAAAAACTAACTTTACTGTGGTAAACACTATTCATAGTAAAAAGTGAAGTTACTGCGGTAAATACTATTCATGGTAAAAAGTGACTTTACTGCGGTAAATACTATTCACGACAAAAAGTGACTTTACCATGGTAACTACTATGCACAATAAAAACAAGGTTACCCTCCAAATGTTTTTTGACTAAGTGGGAATATTTCTCCAGAAAATCCACCAACGAGGAATGGTCCCGACAACGGAACCAAAATGTCAACACCAATCCGGCACTATGATAATTCTTCACCGGAACTCCTCGTGCTATGATTATTAACTAATGCACAGCTCTTAGTTTGGTGGATGTAATCTAGAAACACAACAACAAACATAACACAAGAATACCATAGACTATGATAAGAAGGAATAATGATAAATCTGAAATATCAGTGTAAATTATAATATCAACATGAAATTGTTACAATCTCACCCATGAGGTTCTTCAAGTGTTATTAACTTCACTTGCCTTCAAACAATAACTATGGGAGAAACTTCACAATTACACCTCTTAATGGCTTCTTTAACACACCTTCAAAAATGATGGCTTCCTTTACACACTTACTCATACAATATTTCTCACTACTTCTCTCTATGCTAAATGAGGGGGGGTGGCCTCTTTATTTATAGGAATTCAGGCTTATCCACCTTATCTCTAAGATAGGATAGGAAATCTCTTCCAGCCAATCATATTCCATGCCTAAACTCTTGCCTTTACATGTAGGCTTATCTTCTAAGATAAGATAAACCTTATCATCTCACATGGGTTCCACATTTTTAGACTTTTTCACAAATAAAATATACAAAATATTTATGACATCACTCTTTGTCCTTATTAAAAATATAATATTTCTAATTCCTAATCATGTAGACCCTATTTCTTTACTTATCCCAACTTTGACATTTTAACATTACTGGACCACTTACGACAAATATTTACTTTTTACAACATTCATATTATACTTTGGTTATTCTACCGTATTCTACATTATTGGCAAAGACCGCATCGACGGCACCGTTATCTTCTATTGGATGCCACTACTAATTATACTTAACAACATCCTATTTCTAATACATACATTAATAAAATAGAAATTACGGAGGAAAATTTTAATGTCACGAGATCCACATACTTCTTATGCCTCGTCCCCGCACCTCTTGTAATATCTACTTGATCACAACAACCCTATTGCTCCATATCCTGTAATAAGATTGGTCGAAGAGAAACCTGTCCTCCAACCCGTCCCAACTCATAGGTGACCTACACTCTCTACCATATAGTTCTGAAAAGGAGCCATGCCTATCAAACTCTAGAAACTATTATTGTAGGAAAACTCCACCAAGTACAAATACTCCTCCCATCTCTACTGATGATCCATGACGTACATCATAAGCATGTCCTCCAAAATTTTATTCACCACTCAATCTATTCATCTATCTCAAGGTGATAGGTTATACTTAAATTGATCTCCATCCCGAGAGCATATTGCATTGTAGTCCAGAAGTGGGAAGTGTATAAAGGATCGCAGTCATAAATGATCTTCCGTGGAATCCCATGCAATCTGAAAATCTCATCAAGATATACTCGTGCCACTGCACTAGTTGTGTAGGTGGTCTTTACCGAGAAAAATGAGCCACTTTCATCAATTTATCCACCATGACCATGATGGCGTCGTGCTGGTATCTCGATGTCGGTAAACCAATAACAAAGTCCATGGAAATGGTGTCCCATTTCCACTCCAATATAGCGTGAGGAAAGATAAGGCCAATTGGATGCTAATGCTCAGCCTTCACCTTATGACACTCTAAACAAGCAGTGTGACACGAATTGAGCCACGTCTCTCTGAAGTCCCCTCTAATGGTATAGTTGTCTCAATGTGGCATGCATCTTCTTCACCCCAGGGATGGGCTAATAAGGTGCATGATGAGCCTCTATCAAAATGTCTTGTCTCAAGCATCCATCTCTAGGAACATATATCCAACATCTGTTCTTGAGAAGGTCATCTGTCTCTAATGAAAATCTATCAAATTTCCCCTCGAGGGGTCTCTAAAACTCAATCTCTACTCTCGCTACAAGGTAGAAACTGTCGTGAGGAAGCTACTACAAAATCCTACTCTGCAAGTCTATACCCATTGGAGTAGCCATAGCAACAAGTATTTGTCTACTCGTAACATCTCGAACCACATTCTCCTTCCGCTTCACATGCTCTATCTCCATGTCATACTTGCAAAGAAACTCCATCCAATGCCGTTGATGAGTGTTGAGATTGGGATGCGTGAAGAGGTGGCGAAGACTTAAGTGATTAGTCCTGAGTGTAAATCTCTGACCAAGAAGGAAGTGTCTCCACCGCACTAAGGCATGCACAACTGCTGTATGCTCAATATCATGATTCAGATAATTGAACTCATAATATTTGAGTTTACAAGACTCAAACTAGATTACTCTACCCTCCTTCATCAACACACCTCCAAGTCCTACCAAAGAAGCATCTATGCAAATGAAGAACTCACCACCGAGGATCCGTACCGCAAGAATAGGCACTCTACCGTGAGGCATTCCTTGAGTGTCCTAAATTCCTGCTCACATCTATCTAACCATACAAAATTCTTCCCTTTCCTCTGAAGGGAAGTGATGGGGTGCGCAACCTGAGAAAATTCCTATACAAATCTCTTGTTAGTATCCTGCCAAACCCATGAAGTTGCACACCTCAATCACACTAGTGGGTTTTGTCCAATCCATAATAGCTCAAATCTTGGAAGGATCGACTCGATACCTTCCTAGAAATGATGTGGCCCAAATATTGCACCTCTTTCTGAAAGAATGCACACTTCTCCAAGTTCCCATAAAGATGCTCTCACGAAGACACTGAAGAACCTAGTGAAGGTGCCACTAATGCTCCTCACGTGTACACTAGTATATCATAATGTCATCAAGGAAGATGAGTACAAAGAGATCCAAAATTTCCTAAATACCCCATTCATCAAGCTCATGAACACTACAGGGGCATTCATCAGACCAAAAGGTACCACTGTGAACTCGTAGTGGCCATATCTCGTATAGAAGGCGGTCTTATGAATATCTACCTCTGTGATCCTCAGCTAATGATATCCTGACTTAAGATCTATCTTGGAGAATATTGTGGTCCCCTTCATCTGATAAAATAAATCATTAATGCGTTGAAGGGGGTAATGATTCTTGATCGTTACTTTATTCAGCTGATGGTAGTCAATACATAAATGCAGAGATTTGTCCTTATTCTTTACAAAAATTAATTGTGCTCCCAAGGGGATACACTAGGATGGATTAGGTCTTTCTCCAGAAGGCCCTCAAGCTACAACTTGAGCTCATAGAGATCAAGGGTAGTCATCTGATAAGGTTCTCATGAGATAGGCTCTGTTCTCGGAACCAGATCTATGTGAAAATCTATCTCACGTGGGGGAGGTAACCCCGGTAGCTCCCTAGAAAAACATCAGAAAACTCTCTCAAGATGTGATGGTCATCAAGGGATGGTCCACTAGACTCATCCTCATATTTTTCACTAACCGTAATAGCATACATTTGACAACCTCGTTACACACACCGCTTAAGCTACATAGCGAGAGATGGTGTGGATGGAAACATGCCTCCTAACTCCTGCTATCATTGACTCAACTCCTAGATCATCTATACATGAAATAGTCTTATGGTAATAGTCTACTGCTCGTCACGTGCGCGAGATAATTAGTCCATGCCCAAGATGACTCCATATGAACCCAAGGGAAGGATTCAAAGATCCAAGGTAGTGGTGAAGGGTCCCAAATCCACTAGACACTCCTTAACTAAGGATTTTACAAAAAAATTTGCTCCGAAGCCATCTCAACGTCTAACTAAGACCATACCTAATTACCGCCACTTAAAACACTCTACTAAGTATGGTACAATAAAAGAATCGATGAGCCTAGAGGTAGGAATACCATCAATGCTACCCGTCGTCTCTATCACGGTACTCACGGTGATCAACGTGGTAGTTCTCAACCGATGCGTAGATCCGATGGCTACACCCCATGTCACCAATAGGAGGCTCCAAAATTTGTGTCTTACCCTTGTTACAAGGGTTCTATGAGCACTCTCTCTAATTATGTCTAACAATGCCACAACCATAATAGTTGCATGCTCCTCTCCAATGAGATGCAGCTTTAACCGGTACTCTAGAGGTCTACGTTGTAGATCCTGGTGATCTAGCTAAGGACTATTGAGGTCTCTGCTAACGAGCTCCTGCTAACTAAGCTCTTGGTGTACCTTGTGTCCTAATGGGACCCTTAGGAGGAGGCCCCATACTCCGTCGTATTTGTGTCAAATCTCTAAGGAGGTCTCATGTAAGGTGGGCGGGTTTATCGCTGAGGTGGTTATTGTGGTGGCTAGAATGAATACTGTGTATAACCATGTCTGCCATGAGGAGGAGGATCTAACCCCTCGATCTGTTATCCTATAACTACTAGATGCAGCTCCACACTCTATCCCTAGCCTATTGCGTCTTTCCCCATGTCTCCTCTACAATATAGGCCTTCTCCATGGCCTCTGCTAAGGTTTGTGGGAAGTGAATGCACACTGCACAACCCAAATCTAAATTCAGGCCCCTGATGAACCTGTGAATCCGTACCTTATCATCCTACATATATTCGACATACTGGAGTAGGTCTAGAAATCAACTCTCATACTCAACTACAGTCATAGATGCCTGACAGAGGTCATGGAACTCATCTATCCTCTACTAAATAAACCTCCTGGATAAATACCTTCTCCTGAACCACTCCTCAAAGAGCTCTCAAGTAACTATCTCTAAGTCAACATGGATCTTCTGCTCCTCGGTCCTCCATAAGACACATGCTCCATCCCTCAGAAGATGGATCGCAACACAAGCTTTCATGTTGCTAGTACAAGGGAAGATCTTGAAGCATCTCGCTCAAGCTCACCAACCAGGCCTCTGCCTAAAACCCTTTGTTATCCGAAATGTGCCCCCTACTCATTTTGTGGCTAACTCCCTTTCATCTTTCCTTCTCTTGTGCCTCAGACATAATATTTTACTTTTCAAGCACTCAAAACCTTCTGGAAATGGCACCATTGGATAGAGCTCTTTCTCAGCTTTCCAGAAAGGTAAATTTTTCCTCCTAACTCCATGTATTTTTGAAGTTATGGCTCGGTGGAGTTTTGTGGGAAATTTTCCCCTAGAAGGCCCGCAGCCAATAAGAACTCGCCACGTGTCCAGGCCAAAAATATCAAAGCGACCCGATTTGGCCCTGTTTTGCCCTAAAACTTCAAATCGCCATATCTTTCGATCTAGATCTCGGTTTTTCACGTTCTTTATATCAATGGAAAGCTGGTGAAATTATCTACAAGATTATGGGGTCATTTTTGCATTTTGGTGGAGTTTAGAGAGATAAAATTAAGAAACGCCTCTGGCATGTGGTAATGGCCAGAAATGACGTTTCAACAACCAGTTTTAATGCAAAATGGGTCACATTCTTCTTCAGCATGGCCAAAAATGTCAGGGCATGGGTCTGTAAGGATGCCCATGCTATTTTAATGCATCTTCATTCAATGGGGAATGGCTTCCACGTTTTTTACACGTTTTCTCTCTCCTAGGCTCGACCCATGCATTGTAAAAGCCAGATTTGGCTCATTTTTAGGTCAAACATTTTTTTGATAGAAAGCTTCTTCTTTCACCTTCAACAAGTGATTTTTGCAAGTATCAGACCTTCTTCATGATTGTAACAGGTTTTTGCCTCTTTGATGTTGCAAATGCAAGGATTTTGACAATGAAAAATGACAGTGCAAACTCTGTGATCAATTTTCAGTCCTTTGTTTGTATTGTCTTGCTTCATTTCAGACCTCTAATTGCATCTTATCAGCCTGTGTATGATGTTTCATGTTGCATTTTATGAAATTGTGTCGATTTGCATGAAAAATAAGTGTTCACCACTCCTTTGGTGTATCACCTATTAGTTTAGTTTCAATTTTTGCACTCTTCTACCTTTGTCCCCTTGGAATTTAGAGTAGATTAGGATTCAAACCTCTGCAATTGTGCAAATAATGAGATCTGATCAGAGGAGTTTGAGGAACCAGCCTCTAATCTAGAGATTCCTCTCTCATTTTACAAGTCCCACACTTGGAGAGAGGTTTCAATGTTGTGCAATCACACTGGATGCCTGAAACATCAACTTAGAAACTTGATTTACATCCAGGGGTGCTGCTGATTTGCAACAACAGTTTTGGCATGCCGGTGGGACCTTAGAGGTCTTCCACTTTATCTTTGATAGGTTGGTGTGTTCCTATTAAAGATTCAGCCTTTTGGAGGCACTTTCAAAAGCACATCTAGCGACTCCATCTGGTAAACAACTCATTCTCTAAGTTGCAGACCTGTTTTCCATTCATTTCCATCCATTCTTCTTTCCATCATTTTCATTCTTTTCCATTCCATGAAGTTGTGCAATCATGACTTCATTTCCATCATGGAATTCACATTTACAACAGCAGTATATCACACCTCCAACATGTTTTACAAATCCTCCAAATCAGCATTTTGATCAAATTCAAAATCAGCATATCTACCCATATGAGCAGCAGTGCCAAAGTTAGTTTGGTTGTGAAGCACATCAAGAACAAGGGTACACATGCAATGAAGAAAATCAAATGGAAGATGCAGATTTTGTGGAAAAAATCCAAAAGATGGAGGCAAAAATGGTGCAATCAAGAGCAGCAGCTCAAATGAAGGCTTTCAGAATTAGTTGCAGGACTCCTTGTCCATGGGGAGGCCCTTTTCCAAGACACTTCAGCCCTCAGGAGAAGCTGGACTTTATGATGAAGATGCTGCCCCAACTTGCACAATGGACAACAGAAATAGAGGCCTATACACTTGGTGTTGAACAACCTTGTCAATGGGTAAGTCCTACACCATCATCTGGTTTTTCTCACCCCATCACTCAAGCAAAGATCATCTCATTTGGAATTTCAAATTCTAAATCCAGTCAATGCTGCCCCAGGAGTTAATTCCATTTCTCCATTCCCTAGTCTTCCACCACATCTCAATTCTTCTATCCTTTTCCCTTCCAAACAGCCATTCCCTCCAAAGAAACAAGAGTTCCTACCTCCACCACCACAAAAATTGCAAAATCAATTGAGTTACAATCCACTTCTCCTCTTGCATTCCCAAATCCATGTTGGGAGGATAAAAATCAGAATGCCAATCAAGGAAAACAACAAAGCAAAAAGAGAAGCCAAACAAAGATGAAGAAATTCAAAGTCTGAAGAGTTGGGATCTTAAATTTGGGATGAAAAAGATCCCCTTGATGGTTAAGCCTTCAGAAGAGGTTGGAGTTGGAGAACAAGTAGTGGTTAGGACTAATTTTGTGACAGCAGAAGAAGAGCAAAAAGAAGAAGTAGACTAGCAGTTAGTTTGCTCAGAAAGTAGTGTCCATGTTGGCACTCTATTTGAAGGGAATGCCGATTCAATTCAAGTTGCACAATCAGCCATGGAGGAAGAAAGCTCAGAAGAAGATCTTGCAGTCCCAACTTGTCCTCTAGAGCAGCAGATTGAAGAGTTTGACTTGACAAACTTCATGCTAGAAGAAGAGTTCTATCAAGAGCAAGATTTCCTTCAAGTAGTAGAGGAGGGAGAAGCCGCTCCAAATGCGAAAGAAGAGGAGCACATTCTAGCTGTGAAGAAGAAAAGTGCAGATCCAAGGGCTTTGAACACAAGGCAGGCTACAGGAGAACCTTCAGTTCTTCTTTCTACTTCATCCCTCTCATGTTCTAGTGCTGAAGAAGAGTTTGATCTCTCAAACTCAATGTTGGAGGATGAAAGAAACCATGATGATCAAGTTACAGATCAAGAGGACACTATGGAGGAAGTTGAGCATTTGCATCAGGACAACAATGAGGTAGTGTATCTGTCAGATTTGGAGGACTGTTTTGATGAAGAAGAACCGGTTGAGTTTCCACCATTCTCTCTTTCATCTTCCACGTCCCAAATACTTGAGCCTGCTGTCATGAAGGAGAGCATTCATTTGCAGCAGCCTGCATCTTATAGCAGCTCTTTGGAACTAAGATTGGAAGATTTTAATCTTTCATGTTCTTCATTGGAAGAAGAGAAAGGGTAGAAAGGTTCTACCATTGCTTCCACATCATCCATTCATGAAGGTCTACAAGAAGACTCCATTTTTGGAGTTGAAAATTAGAGCTATGGGCATATCAAACGGATCATACCTTGCCCAATAAGGTATTTGACTTCATTGGAGTCAAAGGAGAAGTCACAACCAGTCATGCTTGCTTCTAAGCATGAGGATGAGCTACAAGGAACCAAGGATCAGCTGTCATACCTCTCCAATCCAAATGCAGAACAACTAAAAGAGGTATGGAATTTGCCTTCAGCTGATACCTTGATGATTTGGGTGGAAGACCAGCTTCTTGTTGATTTTCCATTCATCCAATCAGCCATGTTCAATGCCAAATTAGTTGCATGGTTGCCAATTTTGAAGAAAGGAAGCTATTTTGCACAACCAGTTGCAGGGTTTGTTTAGCTCACCTTTGTTTCCATTAGGGTAGAGTAGGTAGGTTTGCTTTCAGTAAAAGAAGTGCTTGTGCACACTCTGCATGTTCCATTTTGGAGCATGTATGACCTTTAGTTTTGTACATAGTTTTTGTGGTGCTGGTTTTGCTCTTGCGCAGTCCATTTCAGTGGGTTTCCAAGTAGCTCGGAGAGGAGGTTTTCAAAGTTTAGATCGGTTTGCAGCTACAACTCATGACTCCATGCCCAATGGATGCTTCAGGCAACCGGTAACTTCATCTAGTAGGTAGATGACCCCTCTGAGTCACCAAAATTGTTATCCAAAATGTGCCCCCTACTCATTTTGTGGCTAACTCCCTTTCATCTTTCCTTCTCTTGTGCCTCAAACATAATATTTTGCTTTTCAGGCACTCAAAACCTTCTCGAAAATGGCACCATTAGATAGAGCTCTTTCTCGCTTTCCGAGAAGGTAAATTTTTCCTCCTAACTCCATGTATTTTTCAAGTTATGGCTTGGCGGAGTTTTTGTGAGAAATTTTCCCTTAGAAGGCCCGTAGCCAATTAGAACTCGCCACGTGTCCAGGCCAAAAATATCAAAGCAACCCAATTTGGCCATGTTTTTCCCTAAAACTTCAAATCGCCATATCTTTCGATCCAGAGCTCAGTTTTTCACGTTCTTTATATCAATGGAAAGCTGGTGAAATTCTCTACAAGATTTCGGGGTAATTTTTGCATTTTGGTGTAGTTTGGAGAGAGAAAATCAAGAAACACCTCTGGCACGTGGTAATGGCCAGAAATGACGTTTCAACAATGGTTTTAATGCAAAATGGGTCACATTCTTCTTCAGCATGGCCAAAAATGTCAAGGCATGGGTCTGTAAGGACACCCATGCTATTTTAATGCATCTTCATTCAATGGGGAATGGTTTCCACGTTTTTTACACATTTTCTCTCTCCTGGGCTCGACCTATGCATTGTAAAAGCCAGATTTGGCTCATTTTTTAAGGTCGAACATTTTTTTGATAGAAAGCTTCTTCTTTCACCTTCAACAAGTGATTTTTTGCAAGTATCAGACCTTCTTCATGATTGTAACAGGTTTCGCCTCTTTGATGTTGCAAATGCAAGGATTTTGACAATGAAAATGACAAAGCAGTGTAGACTCGTGATCAATTTTCAGTCCTTTGTTTGTATTTTCTTACTTCATTTCGACCTCTAATTGCATCTTATCACCTTTGTGTATGATGTTTCATGTTGCATTTTATGAAATTGTGTCAATTTGCATGAACAAGAAGTGTTCACCACTCCTTTGGTGTATCACCTATTAGTTTAGTTTCAATTTTTGCACTTTCTATCTTTGTCTCCTTGGAATTTAGAGTAGGATTAGGATTCAAACCTCTGCAATTGTGCAAATAATAGATCTGATCACAGGAATTTGAGTAACCACCCTCTAATCTGGAGATTCCTCTCTCATTTTACAAGTCCCACACTTGGAGAGAGATTTCAATGTTGTGCAATCATACTGGATGCCTGAAACATCAACTTAGAAACCTGATTTGCATCCAGGGGTGCTGCTGATTTGCAACAACAACCACCTATATCTCTAGAATAGTGATGTGTTCGTAGCTTCAAGATGTCCCTAATATGGTTTACAACAAGACCGATGACACCAAGGTCTCTCTACATGCTCCTCCCTCTTCCTAGGGCTCCAAGATCTATCCCTATGTCCTGAAAACCTGTCTCCATGTCCCCTATGTGGTGACTCTTCCCTAGCCGACACCACATGGGATTTTTATACCCTATGCTCCTCGCTGTGTCGAGGAGATGTACGAGCCTCCACTGATGGCTCCCTATCTCATCTATCAATTCATCCTCCTACAGACCCTTCGTGTAAAGCGGCATTGACGTCCTAAAGCGTCTGTAAAATTTGAGGTAGAATGGTCGATACACTGATCTAGAGGTGGTAGGTCTAGATCTATGTGAAAGGACCCCTCGCTTTGTCCGTGCCTCCCGTGATGTACCCAAGGCAAGAGTTAGTTCATCATTCTAGGTTTTATTCTAGTTTTCTATGTTTTCTATATTATACAATTATCGATAGTGTGGTTTTCTAGGTTTAAAAGAAAAAAATTTACACTAGGTTAAGTGTTCATGTCTCGTGTTTTCTAGTGTGCCCAAGGGTCCAAGCTTTGAACCCATGACTTTGATACCAAGTGTAACACCCACAAAAAAATGTTTTAGGAACACATTAAAATCTTAAACACTTATCCCGAAAGTTGCGGCTAATATTTTTTTGTTTTAAGTTAAAAGTTTACAAGGGTGTCAACCCCTAGTGTACATTAAATTAATTTTCACCAATAATCTCTACTTTACAAAGGATGGACCAAGTCTAAGTTAAATGATTAAATATTCTTAATTTATCTCTAAGGTCAATTAATTAACATTCAACTAGGAAGGTGCCATAATTTAATTTACTTGGTTAAATGTTTTTCTCCTCCTTAATTAACATTCAAACCCTAAATGATTTACCTTATACTTAGTTACTTTAGTTCCATTATCTTAATAGCTTTAATGTCCATTTCATTAATTTTCTAAAACATACTAGGAACTAAATAATGACTTTGCACACCAAGGTAATTAAATGGCCCCATTCACCCATCTACACATACCTTTAAATTTATTTAAAACATCTATAAAATTCATTCCTACCAAGAAATTGTAGGGTTGATCCTCAACCCTTGGATCAATTCAATTGTGGCCACTAGATCCTAGGGTTCCAAACTAACCCTAAATATCCTTATGAATTCTTATTAAATCCTTTTCTTTACCCTATTCTCCTCATTTGGTCTATTTTCTTTTGTTTTAATTTGCAAGTTGGAGAAATGAAAGCCATGGAAGCAAGGAAGGAAGAAACTATGGAGGAATTTACAAAATCAAGCTTAGTTTATTCTCTCTTATGTCTCCTTGTTATCTCTTATGTCTCCCTCATAAAAAAACAAGTAAGAAATTAAATCATTTCTTGTCCAAGGTGGGGCACCCAACCAAACTCCCTCCAAAACATGAAATAAACTCTTATGCCTCCCTACATGTAAGATCCCCATAGTCCCCTCCTACACCACACTTAGGCAATCTACCCAAGCACCCAACAAGCATACCAAAACACTCAAAAACATACACATATACACAATATAAAAGAAAACATTTAACAAGAGTGTAGCTCCTACCTTTCCATGGTAGAGTTTGATCTAAGAGTCACACACCAAGCTCCTTCAATCCCAAAATATCACCAACAAGCTCCAAAAAATCCACAAGCACTCCAAAATCCTCCAACTCCAAAAATGCAAGAGCAAAAATAAATGAAGTAACCCCCAAACAAGCAAAAGAACTTGAATAAATAGAAAAGGGAGAGAGGAGGGTGAGGTGGCTCCATGTAGGATGCCACATCACTCATCCTCAACTCCACCTCACAAGTCAAACCTCAACCCCAATGCACAATAAATTGGTGGGTGAGAGGAATGACAAACCTCTTACACACACAATCCAAGCCCACACCCCCTAAGGACAAACTTTAAAACCCATGTAAGAAAAGTGCAATAAATGTCACTTTTTGTCTTACAAAACACATAATGGGGTCTATTTTTGACCCCCAATCCATAGGTAGGGTTGGTATAGCAATTTAAGAGGTGTGGGACAAGTTTAACTTGTCCCACAAGCCTCCAAAATTTTCCCTTAAGGCCAAATTCGAATTTCCATGAAGAGGTAGAGTGTACAACACTCAAGATCACAAGCACTCAACTTACAACACATAAACCAAAGAACCATATAATCTAATAAATGACCTATTTTTGTCCCATCTATAATTATTTTAGTAACATGATTAATTTACTAATCTAGACACAATTTAATTAATTAATATAAGGAAAAATGCATCACTATAAAATCACATACTAAAATTAAATAAAGGAAACTAAATAAAAGAACAACACACAAACCCTTGTCACAATTGGAGGTAATCCCCCCATGGGGACCCCTAACAACAATTCAAACACACACACAACAAAATACATGTTTCCATGATGACCATTGTTGAATTCATCTAGCATTCCAATGTGGTTGGTCTCTAATCCCCCTGTTGTTTATTGTGATATGTCTACCTACAAAACACATAATACCTCCTTCAGCCTCGTGGCCGCATCAAACATCTCGATAAAATATACAATATAAATCCACAATCTTCTACATATGAATAAAATCATCTTCTAAGCAAGTAACGTTATCATTTACAATTTCAAACAACATCTCAATTCTACATTTCTTCAATATCAATAGGATCAAAAGATTGGTTCAATTGTTAAGGTCTACTCCATATGACGAAAATATTGCATGTCAGAAATATATAACTATGTCAATAGCATATCATCATCAATATAAAATGTCTCTAGTAAACCACACACATCATACTATGAATCGAAATCCAACAATAGTCTCAGTATCTCTATCATCTAACATCATGCTAAGTCAAAATGATATAAAATATCCATAAGTATAGTCAACAGTATCGAAATCAACAGTAATAAGTGTCGAAGGGAAGTGGGCACTTCACCTAGGGTCTTATTTGTATGTCTATCTCTCCCGACTTGCTCTTCCACATCAAAACTTCCTCAAAACCTGATGGAGCTTGGAAATTTCTTGATGATATGTTTGGGAAGCAAGATGACATGAGAGCACATGAGTTGAGAGAAAATTACTAGGATTAAATCCTAGTGACTTTGAAAACCTACAAGCCTTCTTCTTAAAAATTTCCATACTATATTTCTTCTAAAGGAATTTAAAGTGGAGAAGAAATACTCTTAGTTGATCTTGTTTATTCTTTTTAAGTTAGGTCTTGAATACTCTGTCTTCATTTATAATTTCACGCCACAAAATCTTCCTTGGGAAGTACTTAAAAGATTCCCTTTTTTGATTTATTTGTCCCAACTCATTCGAGAACAGGAAAAACTCACTTAAATGGGAACTCTAAAATCCAAGTCACATGCCCTTGTGGAAAGTAAGGGTAAGGAAAAGAAAATGAAAAGAAGAAACAGAAAAATGACCAACCTACGAAGGAAACCAAGACCAAACCAAGCTTAAGACGAATGCTTTGACTTCTAAGCCTAAGGCGAAGAAGGAAAGGTGTTATTCATATTGCAAGAATTATATTTATGAAGAGCATCAATGTATGAGAAAACAAATTAATCACTTAACTCATTTACTTGAGAAAAATAAAATAAGTGTTCCTGATTCTATAAAATAGAATTCTCCAAAGGTTGAGTCTTCCAAAATAAAGGATTATAAATCTGAGAAGAAGAAAGGAAATGCCTTTATAGCTAGAACAACTCCTTCATCGACATGGATTATCGAATCCGGTGCCTCGCACCACATGGCCTCTTCGGATGTTGAGTTTTCCAACATCAAACCATGTGACATGTCCTAAATCATGTTGGGTGATGACACTACAGTGCCAATTTATGGTAGTAGATTGATAGAGATGGATGGTGGAACATTTAACCAAGTGTTGAGAATTCCCAATCTCTCTACTAATCTCCTATCAGTTTACCAAATCACTCACATTGGTGAAGGAATGCGAGTGGAATTTTTTCCTAACTCGGTGATTATTCATGAGCTTCATTCTAATCCATATTGGCTAAGGGAAAAGCAGATCATTATTTATGTTTGAACACATTTTCCCACTTTACTTCTAATTCAATTCCCACTTCCTTGTTCACTCATGCATATGAGGCTACTAAAATATTACATGAGTGTTTTAACCATCTTAATTATTGTTACCTTTAACAATTGAGCCAAAACAAAATGGTCAATGGGTTACCCCAAATCAAGTTTTCTAAGGGTCTATATGAAGGTTGCACCTCGGGAAACACCTTAAGAAAAGTTTTGAAAAAGTAAAATCTTGGAGAGATACTCGTCCCTTGGATCTTGTTCATAGTGACATTTTTGGCCCTTTCCCATCTCCTTCATTTACTAGAGATCTATTTATACTAACCTTCATTGATGACTTTTTACATTACACTTGGGTGTATTTTATTAAGCTAAAGTCTGAATTGTTCGAGTATTTTCAGTTACTTTAAGGCTCTTTCTTAAAAACAAGTAGAAAAGGTCTATCAAGGTTCTTCAAACCGACAATGGAGGTGAGTATGTGAGAAACAGGTTTGAATATTTTTGTACCTCCGAAGGGATTTCTTTGCAACATATAGTTGCTTACAGCCCTTCACAAAATGGAGTTACGGAAAGAAAGAACCAAACACTTAAGGAGATGGCCACTTGTATGGTTCACTCGAAATCCCTTCCTTTGTAGTATTGGGATGAAGCAAAGTGAACTATACTTGCTACATTTAGAACTATGCCACACAAATCCGTAAGAAGGATGACACCCTTTGAAGCATGGTTTGGATGTAAGCCTGATATAGAGCACTTTCGTGTCTTTAGACCCAATGATATGGCTTGGATTCCTAAAAATAAATGTAAGGATTTAGAACCGTAGTCCAAACCTTGTTGAACCCTACTACTCATGAGCTTTATATTGAGAGAAGTTTGAAGATTTATGAGTCATCTTTATCTTCTAATTCTTCACCCTCTCGAGGTTCTTTTGCCCAATGATTCGATTCCGAGTCATCAAATGATGATGTTTTTGAGTGAGTTCCTCCTCTTGATCCTTCTTCTCCTCCCAACCCTCATCCTTTAGATTCTTCCAAATCTTACAAAGAGTGATGATGAGGACTATGCCACTTCTCACTTGAGTGAATAATATTTTCAAATTTATCCCGATCCTAGTAGTCCTCGTTGGGCTAGGAAGACTTTGTAGAGTATTGAAGAGTGGATTTGAGATTCTTCGAATGAAATACATACTCCCTCGAGTTCATTTAACCCCACCACTTTTCCTTTTCTTCAGGACCCCCAATCTTTCTAGGATGCTTTTGGTATTCTTGAGTGGGATTCTACCATGGATGAGGAGTATTCCTCACTCATGAAGAACGATACTTGGGATCTCACCCCTCTTATGAAAGGAATAAAAATTATTTTGTGTAATTGGTTGTATCGGACAAAGTATGATGCCGATGGATAATTTGAGAAGTACAAAGTGCAACTAGTAGATAAGGGTTTCTCCCAGGTAGTTGGGATTGGTTACTAAGAAACATTTTCTCCATCTCGTAAAGATGACTCCCATACGACTAACCCTCACCATTGTTGTTGCAAATAGATTGGAATCCCACAAGATGGACGTCGAGAGTGCATTCCTCTCAGGGGACCTAAAGGAAGATATCTACATGGCACAACTTCTAGGTTATGTCCATGATCCCTCCCTCATTTGTAACTTAAAGAAGTCTTTATACGGCCTTAAAAAAGCCCCTCAGGCTTGGTATGCCAAGATGTACTCCTTTCCACTTGCATTAGGGTTCACTCAATGTCATTATGATGTACTCCATTCTCATCCTTGTTATGTATGTTGATGAATTGTTGATCGCGGGAAACTCTTCATGTATCATTGATTCTATGAAGATTTCCTTGGCCAACAAGTTCTCCATGTCTAACTTGGGCTTACTTCATTACTTTTGTGGGATCCAGATCTCATAATATGACTCAAGAATTGTAATTTCATAGCCTAAGTACTCCATTGATTTTCTTTCTCGGTTTCATATGTTTGATTCTAATCCTTCTCCTACTCCTTTCATTTCTTGGGTTAAGTTGGTTTCTGATTTCTCTACTCACTTGGTTAATGGTACCCTTTATCAAAAGTTGGCGGGGATCTTGATTTACTTGAATCACACTCAACCATATCTATCGTATGTTGATGGGATCATGTCCATGTTTATAAAGGATCCTCATGAGTTATATTGGAAAGAAAAAAATCGGATCCTTCATTATGTTCATGGTACTCACACAAACAACATTTTCTACCGAGGAGAGAGGGACAGATTTACTTGGTTAGATACACAAACTCGATTGAGTCGGTGATCTAGATCATCGAAATCCACCTCATGCTACAATTTCTCCCTTGGTTTGGGTCTTGTCAGTTGGGCCAACAAGAAGTAGAATGTCATTTTCATATCATTAACAGAGGCAGAGTACGAGGAGCAGATTAACGTTGCCACAAAATTTGTTTGGTTACGAGGTATCTTGAAAAATTTTGGTATTCAGTTTCAGAATCCTATCTTTATCTACTATGATAACATGAGCACCATCTCAATTTTCTGAAATATGGTTCAGCATCAATGTATGAAATACATTTAGATCCACATGCACTTAATTCAGAGATAATACATGAAGACACGACTTGTAGTATTTTTAGACTTCTTATCGGGTTGCGAAACATATTCACCAAGACCTTCAATGAGGTGAAGTTTCTTCACTTTCATTATCTTCCTAGGGTGAGGCCTTCGCATCCACCCATCTTATTTTGGATTTCTATTCCTTCTTCTCCTCTTCTTCTTTCTAGATAGTGTACATGGGAACCTTATCAAGCCTTTAGTTGTCGGGCCCCAATGACAAATATTTCTTAGTTATCTAAGGGAGTTCTCTTTACTGCTCGACTTGCCATGACCTCTACCTTGGCTTTGATGAAGGGAGGTGTTCATGTTTGTGACTTTCCTCATCATCCTAGGGGTCTCATCCACATCATGTGGTGAGTCATCTCACCTAGCGAGTTCATAGGTCTTAGGAGTTATATGAAAAGTGGCGATTCTATCATATAATATGTCATTTTCATATGCGTCATTTGTGTCATAGGAGTTACATTCCCTATTTGGAATCATAACTCCTATTTCCATCTTAAAGGGAATGATTGTCTAGGCATGGGACTTACACAACACTCCTATATGTACCCTCCTTTTTTTGATTTAGGAGAATGAGTCGAATTGTTTACCTTATGCATGATTTTCCATTGTCGTGTGGTTCTTGTTGATTACTTTGAGTATCTCATCACCATTGAAGTACAACATCTTCGATATGCCGGGGGTTTCGAATTGATCCTCGTCGAACACTCTCACATATCTTGAGGGCCAAAGACAAAATTCTTTCTTAATTTGAGAGGGTGATAGAACCCATATAGACTCACATGATAGATGAATTGGTCAATTCATTTAATGCGGTAATTTAGTAGGAAATAGCCTGATTCTTATCTACTTTTGAATATTTTATTTTTAATATATTTTTAGAAAATTTGAAAATGGACCGAATGTTCGGTTTTCAAAACTGGTCGAAATCGTACGAAATTGTATAGTTATGTCCTAACAATGTATGGTTTGGACCCATGTCATATTTTTGAGAAGTGATGATATTAAGAGCATTTTCCTATGAGTATATGAGATATAGGTAGCATAAAAAAATGTTGATAAATTATATTGTCTATACTCATGTGTGTAGTGATATGTACACACGAGAGATTTTCATAGTGGTTATCACATTGACAACCTATTTTCCCTAGGTTTTGATGATGTTTATTAGGACCTACTACATAGATAAGGGCTACATCATGTAGCTCAGGTTGGGAAGGTGCCCTTAATATGTAATTGATTACAAATTTATGTGAGCATTGGAATGCCAACACATGTACATTCTAGATCCCAATGTCGAGATAACAACAAACTAGAGGATGTGCACCATATTATGAGATTTCCATTAGTTAAAGTGTGGGTACATATGGTACCCAAAGATAAAACATATCATATGAGAGTTACATATGGATACTTTTTATGATGGGGTGCATGAGGAGAGCCCCCAATTAGATCGAGCACTATTATGACATCTCGGGTTCCAAGTTGCAAAAATATATTGCACTATTATTGTCCTCATGTGTAGTAGTCGATAGAGGTGGTGCTTTAATAACATATATGTTGTGGAATATTTTTCATGATATAGAGGATCATGGGACCCACTACACATGATGTCAATGTATGCCAACACACCTATATATAGAGACTTATATATATATATATATATATATATATATATATATATATATATATATATATATATATATATATTCACTTGTAGAAATGTTACATCTATTACATTGTTACATATTTGGGCTTATGAGCATATTACTTGTGTGCAGCCTATAGGTGGGCCACAGATTGATTGGGATCGTCTAGAATTAGTGGAAGCACAATGGTTCCTTCCCAAGAGGTGAGGTTTTGACATTATGACCTATAGATAAATTTTGGATAGATTGACACCGATGGATATAATTTGGAGACCACACAAAGACTACACAAGTTAGCAATATAATGTTGTAAAGATTCGGTGTATTCAATGGACCATGTAGTTAGAGGATTAATTTACTATGTATGGAAGTTATATCAATATGAGAGGGTGGACCATCAATTTAGGATCATATAGTAGGTGCCCCACCATCATACCCATTGATATGGTCCACACATACAAAAATAGCAATGTGGCTTGTCTTGAACCCACAACAAATGACCTACTAATAACCCCAAAGGTGTGGTGGACCCAACTATTGTGATGGATGGTGGAGGATGAACATGCAGATCAAGTACATCCATAGAGGCTTTTAATAGGATTAGAGTGGGTCTTATTTATAGGATAATATGTTATTATCTGTTGTGAAAAAGCATGCATGAAGTTTATTTTTGGGCAAGCCTATTATTAGGAAGTGCATAGGTGATGAAGGGAAATTCCCCACCCCTATATATACCTCTTGTATGCCATTATTTTGGTATCGTATTTAGTTCTTAGTTCTTGAGTCTTTCATGTTGTCCAGGCATAGGGTTTTGACATCTGCATGCATGGACCAATGTTCTTTTATACTGTTTATGTATTCATTTTCTAATATGTAGTAATTTTTTTATAATGGATTATGGTGGATGGATTATGATCATTGATTTGTTTGAACATGGTGATGTAATGGTGTGATTGATCTTGGCAATTGTTTAACTAACATGTTTCCTTGTTACAAGTGTTTCCAAGATGATGTGAATGACTTGTTTATGTATGAATGAATACTTGGTTGATTAATATGACAACTATACATGCTAACATCTTGTCAATTAAACAAAAGGGAGGGAAATGGTAGCTACACATGCTTTGAGTGTGAATTCATCTAAACTAAATGAGATGTCATCCCACATAGCGTTCTAGTGAAATAAGAAGACTATATTTTGGTTCTATTGTTAGGACCTCTTTTCAATTTTTCTAGCATGATGTTGTTTATAGATGGCATAATGACTATCTCTAAAGAGCATTGAGAGCTAGGTGGAAGATGGAAAGGATAGGTTTGCGCAGAGGGTATATCACTGGTCCTTGTTTTAATTCACACAAGCGGGTAGAAGATAATATTTATCATGAGTTACATGATACATTCTTCATCTTATTTCCAGTAGAGTTATATCAGTGGTTGGTATCGTATGCATCAAAAAAATATTGGTATCCTAGGCCGAGGGTTTTGATGCCATAATATTATGAGACGATGTTTAATGCGGATGAAGCATGAAATATAACTATAGACCATTGGTAGGATTGTGTGTTGTGAAATTATATGTCGAAGTATGCAATTACCACTTATTGTTGTCTAGAGGAAGCTGAGTTTAGGTTATTACATGAACCTAGATGGTCTTATTTCCATGCTATCCCTTTAGCTATCAATATCTTTATGGTAGAACTGAATTTAGAGAGATTCTCTATGGCTATCTAAACCCCACTACATGCACGTGAAGGAGAAAGTGTGGGAAAGGATGACAACAACCCGAGTAGAAGATAGGAAGAGAGATGAAAGATGGTTTAGGTCCGATGAAGCTCCAAAGAGGGAAATTGAGGCGGTGTTGTAGTCAAGGAGAATGACGGCTCATGAATTTTTTTGAATCTCTTGTAGAATACGAAGATCCACAACATCATGTCCTCCAAAATTTGGGCAAGTGCAGTAGAGAGTCCCCATCGGCTTCAAATATGAGCATGTTAGGAGAAAGGATGAGAACCGTAGGCATGCATCTAACTCACCTTGATACCTAACCCTTACGCAAGGTGTTCCAAATCTTAAGGTAGTTGAAGGACATGATAGTGAAGGTAATCATGAAGATACAAGTAGATATCATTTTGTGTTAAATCAAAAAGTTCATTGGACAAGTAATGCGCCCATGCCAACATAGAAGATGCTAGTTTCTAGGAGTACCCTTATAGGATTTTTTTGGAGCATCGATAGACAGAGTATCGCACACACGTAACATTAGAATCATCTCGCTTAGTGTTACGATAGCATAAAAATTGAGTGTCCACTTTATGACTACATTTGGGACATAATGGAGTTCACATCCTATAGCAGAGGGCATGGGAGGCTTAGGAGGATCAGTCAACCACCACATAGTCTAATTAGGAGGTTGTTTGATGTGATTTGGTTATGTGATCAAAGGTATTGATCACATATTATAATTAGAAGGTTCACCGATTGCATTCACTTAATCTCCCACACACAACCAAATCACATCAAACATAAACTACATTGAAACATTTCTACCGAGGTGAAACTATTAGGATTTCATCATTCAATAAGGAAGCCAAATTAGTGTTCTAGATGAGTCTAAACAATTTGTTGTCAATATATTTGCTAATCACTTGAAACGCTTATCGTTGTGGGGCTATGAAGTGAGGGGTTAGGCCCCAATACTAATCCTTATACCAACGCCAAAGATAGATTTGGGCCTCACGTACCTTCAAGTATATTGAGGACTTTAGCCTTAAACATTACCTAAAACCATCCTTATATGACCATTTCCTAGGACCTTATCAACCATTTTACACATTTCATTTTTCTTCTAGATTAATCAAAAATATATAGTTTTATGTGCTTTACTTTCTGTTTGTAATCTACTATTTAGCTTTATTTTTCATTGTTAGGAGATTTTTTGTTTGTTTCCATGGTTCTTACAAGACAAAAATCTTGTATCCAAAATTTTGAGGATATGACTGACCAATTCAAATAATCTATGGAACATGCCCACAAAACCTTATAACATGCTCAAGATTGTATAGACGACACTCGATGAATCATTGATCAAAATAAAACATTCCTATCAACCTAAAAACCTATAAATCAAGAACAAACACATTCCCCTAGTAGTCAATCTATTTCATCTGAGATACATGATCCTTTTAGTCCCTATTTATTTGATAGTGGGGATCCTGTCTTTTTAGAAATCTTAGACTCAAACCCCATTGCTCTTAATGCATACCTTGTTGTCAAGGGTGTTCACCTTTAATCATCAATACCTAAACCGTAACCTTATGTACCTGATCCTTCATGCATTTTTTCCCATCTCATTGATCTAAACCAAGAACCAAGTCATCTAGCAGATATATTCCTATCCTACTAGTAGCAACCGATTAGAAACATCCAACTTTTTGTCTTTAGTTCTTATTATCACTTTCAACCTTAACGTGATTTCCTCACAAGACATGACCACTCAACAACCAACATCTTCACCAGACCCTTCGACTGGTTCCACACCACCTCAAAACAACACAAATATTCTTCATCCACACAAACCCCTCCAACTTCCTCTACCATCCAAACACCTCCCGTAAGTTCTAGTCATTGTTCCTACTAATGTGCCTTACCCACCACCCTCTAAAAAAACCACACCACCTATCTAAAACATTACTATGTTTATCCCTACATCTATACCCTTAATCAACACTAGCGTTATTTCTAGTACCCATCCAACTTCACAACAATCCTCAACCCCACTTATTTCCTTGAAAGAAGCAACACCTATAGGAGCAAGGAGAAAAAAGGGCTTTTTCCATTTATTGATCGAGAGACCAAGGTGATCCTTATACACTAGATCAAATATGATTTACCAATCCCACTGTTCCTTGAATAATCATTTTGAGTGGCTCCGGATTGCCTACATGGTCGCAATATACTACCATGTAGTATAATTTCCATCGTGTGTATAGCCATCTATACCCTCATCAAATTGGAAGTGAACCTTCAAGTGCAGAAAATTTACACTCCCTAATGTTGCAGTGCCCTCAAATACATCCTCATGTTCCCATTAACAACCTTCTGAATCCTGTAAGTTAATATTCTAAACATGACCACAAAAATAAACATTAGGCAGCAGAGAAGTTTTATGAAATTCCATATTGAATTAGTAAACAACGAAAATGAAATATTACATTCGGTAGTTTTGTTTCACGCTTTGAAGAATCAGTGACAACTTATTTCAAAGTAAAATTCTAAACAAGCTATGCATGGAATTTTTTCACTCCACGGATTTTTGTAGCTCTATTTGGACAGTCTTTCTTCGATTTTGGATTTTGAACATGAATCCCATTTTGAATCAACTTTGTTCCAGGTTCATATTCAATTACATGTTGAATAGTATCATAAATCAGACCAAAACCTCTTGAGTAGGCTTTTTTTGTTTTGAACTCTGAAAGGAAAATCGTCCGAGGTTCAACAACACCAAACTTTTTCATGAGGTCCTCTTTTATCTCTGTTGTACTAAGTTTTTTTCTTCTATGAAAGACAACATGAATCACAAATTGCTTTCTAAAAACTGTTCTTCGCAATGAACTTTCTTCACAGATAATGTCCATGTTGGTGCATCACGAGATATTGGGATGATTGACGAGTTCCTAGTCCTCATTGTACTCCAATACAACTGCAAAAATGGCAATACGTGAGGGAAAAATATAACTTCAACTTAACAACTGAGGATATAATTGCGGGAAGCTCACTCATTAGGCAACTTTAAAATCCTTTTGTATACTCAGTCTAACGTCCAACTTGGGACGTGATAGGAGTGCTTCTTCTAGAAATAATCCATCAGCAAGTCCTATCTCCTGGTACCGAGCAAGGCACATGTAGCCCATATAAACGAGTTGTACGAGGGTCCAAACTATTTGTACTCACCATAATGTTTTGTTGACTAAGTAAATTCTAAAATTCATTTTAACATATTAGTGCACATATGAAATAAGTAAAAAATGAAATTAGACATTTAAAGAATTTAGAAAATGAATGCATGAATTTAAGATTTCAATCCTATCAAAACGTAAGGTTGAAATAAATTTTCAGCAAAACACTAGCCCTAAAATCATAAGGAACTACTGCATCAATATAGTATTCTTTAGAAAACACAACCCTAATTGTATGTGTGAAAAATCTACATATTCTTTTTGTCTTTCAATGGCAGTATAAAAGAGGGAAGCTTCAGCATTCATATGTTGTGATACTAAGAAAATATGAGACATGCAACTTCAATAAATTTGTGTAGAATGTTGGAAGGTTTACAAGTTAGGGTCATATCTAGGTATAAAAATGAGACATTAAACATGGCATTTATCTGATGTAACTTTTTTACATGTTGTGAAATTTGGAGTCATTTTTATGTTAGAGGTGTTACTAATATTTAATAGGATAATTTAGGTGGTTTGATTTTAATTTTTTCATAGTCTTTTGGACTTTTTCCTGCACTATATGTAGACTTGAAAGGCATATGTAAACTGAAAAAATATTGCCCTAAATAAATGCTCGTAAGTCCTACAGTTCTAAGCGATTTGATCATGAGCTGTGATGGAATATTGAGGATGTTTCATTTTCTCTACAAATAATGTATGATAATTCAAATATTCAGTTACTAAGGATTGACTATTTTATATCATTGTGATCAAAAGATCAAGTTGAACAAATAACATAGAACCTTTTAGAGGTTTCACAGCCTCGACGGATATTATTGATTATTGGGCCTTGTAGATATGCATCTTGTGCTTTTGACATTTTTAGAAATGTATAATTCATTTTACTGGTGCCACATAGATGGATTTGATGCTTAGTGGATGTTTTTTACAAAGAACTATTTTTTTGGTTTGGACATTTTATACCCTAGATGGTGGTTTTCCACAATTTTCCACACAATTTCTATAAAAAATCAGGTGTTTTATCACAGGAAATTGCAGATAGATCATCACAGGAAAAATCACAATTTTCCAGGCAATTAAACATTTTCTTCTTGGCACACGCAATTTCTAGAACAGAGGCTAAAACACAAAATAAAGGCTACTCTGCATACAAATTTACAATTCTACACACATCTCAAGCATTGGGGCACCAAAAATCCTCCAACTCAATAGTTCATTCTTACACAAAAGGGATTTACGAGCCTAAAGCATAAAATAAAAGCCATACTTCAAATAAATTTACAACAATATAAAGTTCTTTCTAAAAATTTCAACAACATTAGACTACACAGAACCAAGGAAAACAGAGACTCTATGCAGAAGGAATGGAAGTATCAAGCTGAAACAACAGTTTGTTAAATCACCAAAAGGCTCATCAAATGGTCCAAGTCCTAAGTTAATCCTAGTGTCTACACCTCCCAGTGCTTCAGCAAAGTTGACAGATCTTTCTGAAGAAGATGAAAATAGAAAGTTCAACGAGGAGGTATGCTGATGTTCTATCGAAGTTTTCTGCTCCCAAAAATTTGTCTGCAACAAAAGTACACATTTTGTATGCACTTCAGACTACATGTTGAATATTTTTAGTAGTTGAAAACACAGGGATATTGGATTGGCTTTAATAGTAGTTTGCAGTGTAAATTAATTAACTTGATATTAAACAATAGGTGAAGTATCTTAAGTCATGTGGAACACTTCTGAGGACTCCCTCTGAGATTCATGAAGCAAGGAAAAGATCACCTTCTAAAGATGCAAAGGATGGGAGCTCTAATTGGCATTCGTGGTTTCCTTCTTCTCCTGCTGGTGAACTTCATTGGAATTGCCCACCTGAAAATTCTCAAAAATAGATCTCACCAAGGTAATGAATTTTTTTGTCATTTCTCATTTGTTTTAAGATTTCCTTGGGGTACTATGGTTAGTGTTAAGATTTCCAATATTTTTTTCTATACATGCAGGTTTGTAGATGCAAATCATAATACAGAGGATGAAGAAGACATCAATCAAAAGACAGAACATTCTGGATGCAAGAAAGATAAGTCTGCTAATGAGTATGGCTCTGACTCAACACCTCAAATGTCTTTTTCTGTTGGTGAAGATGAAGAGCATCCTGTTGGGATAATCCCTATATCATCATTTAAATTTCGATATTTATAATTTATTTCATATATACATGTATATTATTTTGTTACAATAATGAAGAATGCAGAGGGATATCAATTACATTTATATTCATCCGAAATAACCTACACACAACACAGATGAGGAAACCAATATAAATCAAAGTTGAGTAGATGAGGCTAGGCACCAGTGGTCATACATTCACTGTAAAGGTGGTCAGTAAAAGGATTTTCCTGCAAAAGGGATGGCCGTAGAGTGTTTGGTTGGGGATGAAACTGGTATTATCATTTTTATGGCAAGGAATACTTTCATTCTAAATACCCATTGTTTCTAGTAGGTCACAATGTACGTTGAATTTAGTGAAATTAGAAGCTTTATTGATCAACTCAATAGATTAAACGTTTTCTGAGTTCAGACTAAAGAATCTGAGGCACACAGTTTTCCATAGACAAATTACGTAAGACATGAAGTATTGGATTTCAATGGCTAAGAATGGAAGGAACTTACTTTTCAAGTAGCACGAGCAATTTCTCCCAGAAACAACAACAACACCAACACCAAAGCACAACCCCATAATCATATCACACACAATAAAAGAAGCACCTCTCATGTGCCTTAAGTAGGAAATCGACAGCAAAGGAGAGGCAGATAGAAAAGGCATCCATTCTAAAATGAAATAAATCAAACTGAAATTACATGTAAATTTTGATTTTTCCATTTCTGATGCAGTGGATGGCATGCATTTCTAAATCGTCTATTTTTTCCATTTCTAACTGGATGGCAACCCAATAAATCTTGCTGACATAGTTTTCTTTTTCCTATGTGATTGATATATTGATGGGATTTTGAATATAATAAGCAAGAAAAAAATCCGTCGAAAGGAGGGAAGTAAAAAAGGAATTTTTTTGGCGATGATTATAGTGGCTCTGAGTTTTTCTGGCAAAGATATAACTGACGCGTATCATTTTTGGCATATTTCTCGGGCAGAAGCCATATGATTTTTCAATATTCTATATTTTCTCAAACCTTCGCAATAAACACGAGAGTTGCTAACATTGCCACGTAATGATTTGTGCACGCTCCTGCCGATTGGGGCTATTATTAGAAGTTAGAATAAACAGGAAAGAAAAATGAAATCAAAAGAGAAATGCAGTTGTTATTGTTAGACCAAATAACGACTCACGAAAACTCATGAGATGACTATAATGGCGGGAAGACGACAACGAAAAAATTGTAGTTAAACAAAAAATTGATTCTAGGTAGGCCTATCGGCCAATAAAAATTTGCACACGTTGGTGTGGTTAGTTAAAAGATATAATAACGGAGGATCAAGACTTTCCTAGTGTTTTACACATTCTAGGTCTTATAAGAAGTTTTGTTTTAGTTAGAGCTAGATGTGGATTTCATTCAACAAGGGTTGATGTAAAATACTTAACAAATTCATGGTTTTGGTGAGATTTGTATGCACTATAACATTGTTTATACTAGACTTAAGTATAGGTATTATTTCTTGCAAGATCACAATTATTCCAGGGAAATTAATCAAAAAAAAAAAAAGCACTAAAATATAATAGAGAAGATAATGCATTGGAATGAAAGGATAAGTAATATTGGAAAGAATAGTTTTTGTTAAATGCAATTCAAAGAAATTGTAAAAAGGATCGGGGATAGTCCTTTGGATGTTAATTTATGTGAGCATTGTTTTTATGGAAAGTAGAGTTTTCATGTCAAGTTTTCCAAAAACAATTCACATGAAGTAACCTAAATCCATATCAATAGCATTTGGAAATTATCGAAGGAATTTACCTCATCTCATTCACATTTTAACATTGAAATGACTTATTCCTACACACACTTCACTCATTTCAACACTCATTGGCAACTAGGTCACACTTGGTACTTAGCCTTTACCGCTCAAAAACCTATTTGTTATATAATTTTTTTATTTGCTCATATGCCCACCTTATCCAACTATCAAAATTAAATTTGCACCTTTCCATGACATAGTTTTTGTTAGGAATGAAACCAACCAATGTTTTTTCAAAAGGCAAACAAGTTTTTCCTTCTCGTTTGAAATGGTCATAATTTAAAATGATAAGTTAATGCAATTATCCTAGTGTGAATTGAGTCTGTAAAAACTTTCACAATAATCACATATAAAAGTACAATCACCTCATCCATACAGAGGTCCTCATTTTCTCACATATTTGGGATACTTAGGAGATCACAACAAAGAATACTTTTACAAAATCAATCTTTCAAGAACTCTAGCCAACTACCAAATATGAGTACATCTTACATGGCTTCCTTAAGTAATTATGAAATTCTATAATCTACACAATATATCATTTCCAAGTGTCATGGGCCATTTTAATATTTTTCCAACACATTGCTTACTTTTGTGCATTTATACACATTTTCTAGAAAGGAGTGCTACATTTTCTAGGAGGGAGAACTACATAGGCATGCGGCCCTTTCATGGTACTACTATGTAGGAATTGCTCAAACTTAGGGGTTTTTGAGGTCAATATGGCTAATTAGACTAACTATTTTTTCAGGTTTTTAAGTAAAGGATGAAGGTAGGGTTTTGATAAAGAAGAAGCCCTAAATATGATACGAAGAGATATAATTTTTAAAAAATATTGATCCTAAGACAAAACAAACATTATGTAAAAATATAATTCAAATCAAGATAGCAAAGAACTAGACCACCTAGAAAAGGAAAAATCTTCCCAAGTGGCTTCATTTAGAATAGGAAAATATGTCATCTATATTACACTATGATATCGCACAATTTTACGTAGAGCTATATTTTCTCCTATATGAGATAGATACATCATCTTATATGTCATATTATCTTACAAAAATAATCAATTAGTGTAATGTTTTCTAACCCTAACTCACACCTTCCTATATCTAACTTTCTAGACTTTGAATATTAGATATATTGAATAATACATGACTTAATATTTTTAGATTTATGGTAGTTATGTATTTCTTATTATTAATTGTAACACCCGCTAAAACAACCCACTTGATACCCAAGAACAACCTAGGATTAGTTAGGAAAATTATGGAATAATTTTTTTTCTTTAAAGAGTCAACAACCAGGTTACAAGACAACAGCTGTCGCAAGCACGTTTTCAAGAAAAATATTATTAATAGCTTATATTTTTATTAATACGACAATTATAAAAGATCAAAAGGTCCAAACTTAGGGTTAGATGAATCAATTAGGTTAAGAGGGTAATTTCTCACTATACCACTCTCTAACAGCTTAAAAGATTCAACCTGATTTTTCTCAAAATTAATGCACTCAAAACTTCCCAACAACATTCCCATTAGATAGGAAATTTCCTCACCTTTCTCGGTGATATAAAGAAGTCCTCTTAACTCATATTTCTCAAGATATGGGCCGGCAGACCTTGGGAGGAAAATTTTCCCAAGAGCGGGTATGCGGGCCTAGTGGAGAAAATTTTCCCATGCATGGGCCTGCGGACTTCAGAGATAATTTTCACCCAAAGGAGGAATGAGGAGCAGCGGGGTGGGGAAGAAAATTTTTCCCATGCACGGACCGACGGAGCGGGGAAGAACTTTAGCGCAATTTCCCTTTTAGGGACAAAAGTGTGATTTGTCTCCGCGCACCCGCGAGACCGAAAGGACACATGTCGGCATTTCCCAACTCGCAGAATTCAGGCCACCAGATAATTTTTAGACTTTTATGCTTTTGATGAAAATCACTAAGGGATCAAAATGATTCGTGCCCTACCGATGCCCAAGGCGCCACATGTCAACCATCCATTGGTTGTGGGTCGATGGGCCGGCGGGAGAATTTAGAAAAAAAATTCCCAAAGAAAAATTTTCAAAGTGCTAAGTTTTTTAAGGGATCCGCTCCTCCGTCGACACCCTGTGGTGCCACGTGGCAGCACATGATTGGTTGCGGGCCGGCATGGCTGTGGAGAAAACTTAAAAAAATTTCCCAAAAATTTTCTGAAGCACTAAGTTTTTTAAGGGATCCACTCCTCTGTCGATGCCCTATGATGCCACGTGGTAGCACCTGATTAGTTGTGGGCTGGCGTGGATGCAAAGAAAACTTAGAAAATTTACCCAAAATTTTTTGAAAGCTCTAAGTTTTTTTTTTTTACAGTTAGAATAATTTTTGAAGCCAAATGAACGGAAACTTTAGGAGGCCATAACTTTTGATTGGGAACTCAGTTTTCAGCAAACGAAGACTTTCTGAAATATCTCGATGTCCTCTTTGCATAGGAATTATTAATATTTCATTTTGATAATGTTTAAGGGGTAAATTTAATGAAAAAAATTGGCAGGATTTAAAAAGGCAAACTGCAAATTTTGACTTATAAAATTTTACTCAATTTGATCTTCTTTCTCTCTCAACAAGTCAAATAGGCATGGGAAATTGTTCTTAGATGGATTTAGGATGGATTTGGAAGGTAATTTTGTTTGATTGAGTTCCAATTTAAAAATTTTACAACTTTGACAACAAAACGATAGCAAACGGTTTGAGCCCGATTTTGCTAAGTTTTCTAAGAAATTCCTTAAGTGTTTTTGTCCAATTGAATTCATTTAGGGCATACCACTTACAATTAATCATTTAATTTTTTATTTCATTGTTGTAGATTTGAACTGTGCATTTTTGGATAAGTATTTGCTAGTTTTTTTAAATACAAAACAAAGATCAAGTTTTAAAGGGTATATTTGTCATTTTCTACATCCAAGTATTAGAATTCGTTCCAATTCCAATCTAATACATTTAGTTGATTCAAATCAAACTATTCAAAACCAAAATGAAATTCAGATTTCAAATTTAACACCTTTCAAAAGACAGAGCTTTGTGTTTTCCTCACATGCATTTCTTCCTTTCAAACATGGATTTCAAATACATTAAAATGATCAGATTTAATACCAAAATGTAATTTGAGAAAGGTAATATAATCATTTATTGATTCCCAAAAGACAAATTACAACTTCTTTCTTTCATTCTTCAAATTCATCATACAAAATACAATTCTTTCTTTCAAAGAACAGAAACGGAGTATATCTCTTTCACATTTCAATCTTGCAACTTTCGTATTCAATACAACATATTTCCATTACAAAACATATATGAGTTCATTCACTTCAATTGGGAAGGTTACAATAAGATTTATCTCAACAAGGGACTCATTGTTTTATTTCATTTTCCTTTGCTCCAAAACAACATGTAGATTTATAATTCTTCCATTATTGATCACAACAAGAGTAGGGGAAAGGAAATGCTCTCCACCCAACCAAGACATCCAATGACAAGGATAAGCAATCCTTCTTCATTGGCCCTAAGCCCCAACCACAAAGTAATGGAAGATGTGATTCAACTCATGGCAACAATAGGCTTCCACAAACACACATGCAAATTTCACATTTAAAACACAATCCAAATAGAATGTAGTTTGCAACTACTTTAAAGCATGACAAACAACACTAAGGCTTCATCCAGCAAGCCAAAGGAGCAAGAAACTATGGGGGATGCTACTTATGCCTCCCAAAGGGGAAATGAGTATCACCACCTGATTTCAAACCCAAAACATAGTATATCAAATCCTTGACATGCCCTTATGCCTCCCCCAAGTACCCCTTATTCCTCACATTTCCTTATGCCTCCCCAACCTCTTATGGCACCCCATAATGAGTAAATAAATGCAAGCTATTTCTTTGTAAGGTGGAACCCAAATCCCAACTCCTCCACACTTATACCTCCCCAAAACAATTGTATCTCCCACAAAATGAACCCCATAGTCTTCTCTACACCATACCTAGGCCATCTACCCAACATCCCACAAACATACCAAAACATTCACAAAAATAAAAATTTCATAAGCGAAAGAGAAGCATTATGAGAGCCAAGCTCCTACCTCTCCATGATGGAGTTGTTCCAAGTTCCAAAACAACAAGCTTTATAAAAATGAAAACAATCCAAATCCACCAAGTACAAGCATGCCACAATCTTTTAAAAATAATTCTTCAATCAAGAGCTCCAAAATAGCAAAGAATTCACCCCCAGAGTTTCCAAAAGTGAAACAACCCAAAAAAAGGCAAGTACTTCAAATTTTATAGAAGAGGGAAAAGAAGAGGACGAGGTGGATCCATGTAGGATGCCACATCACACATCCTCAATCCCAACCCAAAAGTCAACTTCATTTTCCAATGCATAATAAAAAGGTGGGTGAATAATATGACAATTTACTTACATACTCAAATCCAACCCACACCCTAAAGGACTGAAATTATACCATGTAAGAAAAGTGCAATAAAAACTTACAATTTTTCTTCTTAAAAAACATTATAAAAGTATAAATTCAACTCTCCAACCATAGGTATGGTTGGTAAATAAATGTAAGAGATATGGGACAAGTTTAACTTGTCCCACAAGCTTCCAAAATCATCCTCCAAGGACAAATTCGAATTTCTAAGAAGGTGGAGTGTTTCACACTCAAAAGTTAACTTACACATCTCTTACAACACTTTAATTCAAGACCAACAACTCTATTAATTACTTTCTTTTGACATATTTTAATTAATTAACTTAACAACATGATTACTCCTAATATTACACATCATTTAATAAATAATGAAAGGGTCAATGCACCACAAAATAAACACATGCAAACATAAACAAAGGAACCAATAAATAAATACACATAACCCTTGGTCACATTTAAAGGTGATCCCCCCATGGGAACCCCTAACAAAACAACCACACACAAACAATACAAGTTGTCATGGTGACCTTGTTGAATTCATCTAGAATTCCAATGTGGTTGGTCTCCAATCCCCCGATGTTTGTTGTGATATTTTAACTTGAAAAACAAAAATACCTCCTTCGATCTCGTGGCCATATCAGAACATCTAAAATAATATAATTAAAATTCCAAAATCATCTAGATATATGAATCACAACAACATCCAAGCAACCAACAAGATCATTTGCAATTTTACTCAACAATTATATCATCATCAAATAATTTCTATTTCTAGGTCTACTCACAATATTCAAATATCACATGTCCGAACAACATCCATAATATAACCATGTCAAATAGTATATCACATCAATATCCAAAATGTCTCTAATAATCATCATGCATCATAACTGAATCAAGGTCAACAATAATCCATGATCTAACATCTAACATCATACTATAATAAAGTCCATAATCATGCCCATAATATAATCAGCAGTATCATGATCGATGTCAAAAGGTGTCAAAAGAAAGTGGGCACTACATCCCTCTTCCTTTAGATTCGACTTCCTCATGGAATTCACTTTGGAAAAAATGTGGAAAATGAACTTGTAGCTAAGCAAAGATCCTCCTATGTAGTTGCGAGTCTCATCATATATGTCCCACTATACTCACACACGATCAATCTCTCTACCTCGAAGGCCCGTGGTCCTACGATCTATGATGTGAACAGGCTCTACCATCACCTCTGTCTCTAATCCCGCACTCTGCAATGAGGTCCAATCCAAAGCACATGAGAATGATCTGCAATATATTTCCTAAGAATCAAACATGAAACACATCATGTATGTGAGACAAGCTAGGTGGCGATGCTAGTCGGTAGACCAAGGGGCGATACGCTCCAAGATCTCAAAAGGACCATTGAATCTAGAAGCCAACTTAAAACCTTTTCCATAACGGATAGGGCTCTTGTGTGGCCGACATGAAGGAACGCTTTCATGCCCACATCAAAACTACGATCATTCCTATGTTGATCTCGTGTACTTATTCTACCCGCTCTTGTGCCTCCTGCAGCCTCTGTCCGATCAAAACCACCCGCTGCTCCATGTCCTGCAACAAATATGGTCCAATTGAAACCCTATCCTCTAACATGTCCCAACTAAGAGGTGTCCTGCACTCTTCCATACAAATCTGAAAAGGATCCATGCCTATAGAACTCGAAAATTATTATTGTAGGCAAACTCCACCAAGTACAGTACTCCTCCGATTTATACTTTGTTGATCCATCACATACATCCTAAGCATATCCTCTAAAATTTGATTCACCCGCTCAGTCTGTCCATCTATCTCAAGGTGATATGTTGTACTGAAATTGATCTTTGTTCCGAGGGCATACTTGCATGGTAGTCCAAAATGGGAAGTGTACAAAGGATCACGGTCACTAATGATCTTCCGCAGAATCCCATGCACCCTAACAATCTCATCAAGATATACTTGTGCCACTACACTAGGTGTATAAGTGGTCTTCACTAGAGAAAAGTGAGCCACTTTTTTCAATTTATCAACTGTGACCATGATGGCGTCATGGTGGTATCTCAACATCGGTATCCCAACAATGAATTCCATAGAAATGGTGTCCCATTTCCACTCTGGTATAACATGAGGAAAGAGGTCAACTGGATGTTGATTCTCAGCATTCACTTCCTGGAACTCTAAACAAAGGTGTGACATAAAATGAGCCACATCTCTATGAAGTCCTCTCTAGTGATACAATAGTCTCAAAGTAGTGTGCATCTTCTTCACCCCGGGATGGGCTAAATAGGGTGCATGATGTGCCTCTGTCAATATGTCCTGCCTCAAGCCTCCATCTCTGGGAACATAAATCTGACCTCTGTTCCTGAGAAGGCCATTTTCCTCTAGTGAGAAACTATCAAACTTCCCTTTAAGGGGTCTCTAGGACTCGATCTCTACTCAAACTACAATGTAGAAGCTATCAAGAGGAAGCTGTTGAAGAATCTTGCTCCAGAAATCTGTGCCCACTGAAGTGGCAATAATCACATGTCTCCGTCTCTTGAGAGGGTCTCGCCACCACACTCTCCTTCCCTTTTAAATTCTCTATCGCCTTATCATACTCACAAAGAAACTCCATCCAAGGCCACTGATGAGCATTGAGATTGGTCTTCTGAAGAGGTGGCAAAGACTCAAGTGATTTGTCTTGAGTGTGAATCTCTAACCAAGTAGAAAGTTCCTCCATCAAACCAAAGCGTGCACAACTACCGCAAGCTCAAGATCATGAGTCGGATAATTAAGCTCATAATCTTTGAGTTTTCGAGACTCAAAAGCCACTACTCTACCCTCCTGCATTAACACACCTCCAAGTCCTGCCAAAGAAGCATCTGTGCAAATGAAAAACTCACCCTGTGGATCCGGCATTGTAAGAATAGGTGTTGTAGAGAGACATTACTTCAGTGTCCTAGAAGGCCTGCTCACACCTATCTGACCAAACAAACTTCTTCCCTTTCCGCTGAAGGGAAGTGATGGGGTGTGCAATATGAGAGAAGTCCTAAACAAATCTCCTATAGTAACCTGTCAATCCCATAAAGCTACGCACCTCTATTACAGTAGTGGGTGTTGGCCAATCCATGATAGCTCTAATCTTGGAAGAATCGACTGTGATACCTTCCTCATAAATGATATGACCCAAGTACTGCACCTTCGTCTGAAAGAATGCACACTTCTCTAGGTTCCCATAAAATTTCTACACCCGAAGACACTGAAGAACCTAGGGAAGGTGTCCCTCATGCTCCTCACGCATACGTGAGTAAATCAAAATGTCATCAAGGAAGATGAGCACAAAATAATCCAAGAAGGTCTTGAATACCCCATTCATCAAACTCATAAACACTGCGGGGGCATTAGTTAAACCAAAAGGTACCACTGTGAACTCATAGTGGCCATATCTCGTATGGAAGGTGGTCTTATGAATGTTCTCCTCTAAAATCCTCACCATGATAGCCTAACTTAATATCAATCTTAGAGAAAATTGTGGCTCACTTCATCTGATCAAACAAATCATCAATGCACGGAAGGGGATAACGATTCTTGATTGTTACCTTATTTAGCTAGCGGTAATCAATACACAACCACAAGGATCCGTCCTTCTTCTTTACAAAGATCACCGGTGCACCCCAAGGGGATATGCTAGGATGAATTAGGCCCTTCTCCAGAAGGCCCTCAAGCTGCAACTTGAGCTCACAAAGTTCAGGGGTAGTCATCCTATAAGATGCTCATGAGATAGGCCTTGCTCCCGAAACTAGATCTATATGAAAATCAATCTCACGTGGGGGTGGTAACCCCGGTAGATCCCGTGAGAAAGGCATCTGAAAACTCTCACAAAATGGGATGGTCATCTAGCGATGGTCCACTAGACCCATCTTCTGATCGGTCACTAACTATGACAAAGCAAACATCTGACAACCCCATTGCACACACCGCTTAAGCTGCATAGTAGAGATGGTGTGAATAAAAACGGGTCTCCTGACCCTGCTAACACTACCTCTGCTCCTAGATCATTTGTACAAGATATGATCTTGTGGTAACAATCTACTCTAGCCCTGTATGTAGACAACCAATCCATACCCAAGATGACTCCATATGAGCCCAAAGGAAGGATACGAAGATCTAAGGTAGTGATGAAAGGTCCCAAATCCACCATACACTCCTTAACTAAGGAGTCTACAAAAATATTGGCTCCAGAAGCCATCTCAACATCCCAACAATGACCCTTCCTAACTACGCCACCAGCTGCATCACTCTTTTTTTAAAGATGGTGTAATAAAAGAATTAGAATAACCAAAATAAAACAAAATAGAGGTAGGAATACCACCAATATTACCCTGCAGTCTCAAAGAATCGTACTCGATGTTCTTCCTAGTGGTTCTCAACCGCTATGTACATCCTCCGACTCGCACCCCCCATATCACCAACAGAGGTTCGAGAGATTTGTACCTTACCCTTGTTATTAGGGTTTTGTGGGTAGTCTCTCCAAAAAAATTTAATAACACCACACCCAAAACAACCACCGATCCTCTCCCCTATGTAATGTGACTCTAGTCGGTGCTATGGAGGTCATGGGTATGGATCCTAATGACCTGCTATGGACTACCGAGGTCTCTACTAGCGAGCTCTCTGCCGAGTGATCTCTCTGGGCACCTTGTGTCCTGATGGGACCCTAGGAGGAGGCCCCATACTTCGACCTCTCTGTGAATCAAACCTCTATGGAGGTCTATAAGGTGGGTGGGACTGCTTCTGCTGCTTTGGTCTAAAAGATGAATGTGCTAAACCCTATCCACCACAAGAAAGAGGTACGCCCCCTCAATCTACTATCCTACATCTATTGTATGCGGCTCTGGACTCAGTCTCTAACCTGCTAGGTCTTTCCTCGATTCTCCTCTACTATATAGACCTTCTCCACAGCCTCAGGCTAATGTTTGTAGACAATGAATCCGTCTTCGCACCTCCAATATCTAGATTCATGCCCCGATGAAATTTTAGATCCACACCTACTCATCCTACATGTAATCAACATACTAGAGTCAATCCAAAAGTATTCTCTCATACTCTGCTATCTTTAAGAGATTCCTACGGAGATCATGAAACTCATCTATCCGTTCTTTGTAAGAACGTCCATGATAAATATCTACTCCTGAATCGCTCCTCTACGAGCTCCCAGGTAACTATCTCATAATCAACATGGAGCTTCTACTCCTCTATCCGCCACCAGACACCAGCTCCATCCCTCAGTAGATGGATCGTAACATGAGCTTTCATGTTGCTAGAACAAGGAAAAAGCTTGAAGCATCCACTCAAGCTCACCAACTAGGCCTCAGCGTGAAATCCACCTGTGTCACGACAATAATGTGATGGCTGAAGCTTTATGATCTCCCTAGTGTGATCTCCGGCTATGGTCCGAGGGCCTCTAGGCCTCTCTTCATTCTCATCCCTAAGCCTAAGGCTCTGAGACCTCTCTCTATGCCCCAAACCTGGTCTCCATGTCCCCTCTGCTGTGACTCTACTCTAGCTGACTCCACATGTGAGTTCTATCCTCTATGCTCATTGTTGTGCCAAGGAGATGCACGAGCATCAATGGATGTCACGCTATCATGTCTCGACTAAATGTGCCCCTACGGTCCCTCCGAGTAGAGAGGCATTAACATCCTAAAGAGTCTACAAAATTTGTGGTAGGATGGATGCTACTGACATGATCTCGGAGGTGTTATGCCTAGGTCTATGTGAAAAGGCTCCTCATCTTGTTTTTGCCTCCTATACAGAGCAAGACGAGAGTTAGTTCCTTATTCTAGGTTTTACTTATTTTCCGTGTTTACTAAAATAGGTAATTTTCTAAACTAAGTTGTTTTCTGGATTTAAAAGTGTGCTAGGTTTTGAAGTTCATGTCTCAAGTTTTCTAGTGTGCCTAATGGCCCAAGATTTTAAACCACTGCTCTGATACCAAGTGTAACGCCCACTAAAACAACCCACCTGAGACCCAAGAACAACCTAGGATTAGTTAGGAAAATTATGGAATAATTTTTTTGTTTAAAAGAGTCAACAACCAGGTTACAAAACAACAATTGCTTTATGCAGTACGTTTTTGAGCCAAATATTATTAATAGCTTATAGTTTTATTAATACAACAATTATAAAATATCACAAGGTCCAAACTTAGGGTTAGATTAATCAATTAGGTTAAGAGGGTAATTTCTCACTATACCACTCTCTAACAGCTTAAAATATTCAACCTGATTTTTCTCAAAATTAAGCACACTCAAAAATTCCCAAAAACATTCCCATTAGATAGTAAATTTCCTCACCTTTTCGTTGTTATAAAGAAGTCCTCCTAACTCCTCATATTTCTTAATATATGGGCCAACGGACCTTAGGAGGAAAATTTTCCCAAGAGCGGGTCTCGGGCCTAGGGGAGAAAATTTTCCCATGCACGGGACTGCGGACTTCGGAGAGAATTTTCACCGGAGGGGGAATGCAGAGTGGCAAGGCGGGGAAGAAAATTTTTTCCATGCGCGGATCGGTAGAGCAACAAGAAATTCAGCACTTTTTCCCTTTTTGGGACAAAAGTGTGATTTCCCTGCCGCGCGCCCACGAGCCCGAAAGGACACATGTTAGAATTTCCCAACTCTAGAATTCAGTCACTGGAGAATTTTTAATCTTTTATCTTTTTTTCTCGAAAAGCGCTAAGGGATCAAAACGATCCATGCCCCTCGCCGATGCCCATGGTGCCACGTGTCAGCCATCCATTGGTTGTGGATAGGCGGGCCGGTGGGAGAATTTAGAAAAATTTTCCCAAAGAAAATTTTTTTGAAGTGCTAAGTTTTTTAAGGGATCCACTCCTCCGCCGACGCCTCGTGATGCCATGTGGCAACACTGATTGGTTGGTCAGTAGGCCGGTGGGGCCATAGAGAAAACTTAGAAAATTTTCCCAAAAAAAATTCAAAGCATTAAGTTTTGTAAGGGATCCGCTCCTCCGCCGACACCCCATGGTGCCACATGGTAGAAATTAATTGGTTGTGGGACTGGTGGGGCTGCAGAGAAAACTTATAAAATTTCCCCAAAAAAATCTCAAGTGCTAAAGTTTTTTTTTTTTTTTTTTACAGTTAGAATTATTTTTGAAGCCAAATGAAGGGAAACATCGGGAGGCCATAAATTTTGATTGGGAACTTGGTTTTTAGCAAATGAATACTTTCTGGAACTATCTCGACGTCCTCTTTGCATAGGAATCATTAATCTTTCATTTTGATAATGTTTAAGGGGTAAATTTTACAAAAACGATTTGCAGGCTTTAAAAAGGCAAACTGGCAAATTTTGACTTATAAAATTTTACTCAATTTGATCTTCTTTCTCTCTCAACAAGTCAAATAGGCATGGGGAATTTTTCTTAGATGGATTTAGGATGGATTTGGAAGGTAAGTTTGTTTGATTGAGTTCCAATTTAAAAATTTACAACTTTGACAACAAAACGATAATGAAACGGTTTGAGCCCGATTTTGCTAAGTTTTCTAAGAAATTCCTTAAGTTTTTTGTCCAATTGAACTTGTTTAGGGAATACTACTTCAAATTAATCATTTAATTTGTTATTTCATTGTTGCAGATTCGAACTGTGCATTTTTGGATAAGTATTTGCTAGTTTTTTTTAATACAAAACAGAGATCAAGTTTTAAAGGGTCTATTTGCCATTTTCTACTTCCAAGTATTAGAATACGTTCCAATTCCAATCTAATACATTTAGTTGATTCAAATCAAACTATTCAAAACCAAAATGTAATTTTGATTTCAAATTTAACACCTTTCAAAAGACAGAGCTCTGTGTTTTCCTCACACACATTTCTTCCTTTCAAACAGAGATTTCAAATACATTTAAATGATCAGATTCAATACCACAATGCAATTTGAGAAAGGTAATACAATCATTTATTGATTCCCAAAAGACAACTTACAACTTATTTCTTTCATTCTTCAAATTCATCATACAGAATACAATTCTTTCATTCAAAGAATAGAAACAGAGTATATCTCTTTCACATTTTAATCTTACAAATTTCATATTTAATACTACATATTTCCATTACAAAACATATACAAGTTCATCCACTTCAATTGGGAAGGTTACAATAAGATTTATCTCAAAAAGGGCCTCAAATTTTTTATTTCATTTTCCTTTCCTCCGAACAACAACATGTAGATTTATCATTCTTCCAATGTTGATCACAAAAGAAGAGCAGGGGAAAGGAAACTCTCTCCACCCAACCAATACATCCAATGATAGGGAGAAGGCATCCTTCTTCATTGACCCATGAGCCCCAACCACAAAGCAATGGAAGATGTGATTCAACTCATGACAACAACAAGCTTCCACAAACACACATGCAAATTTCACATTTAAAACACAGTCCAAATAGAATGTAGTTTGCAACTACTTTAAAGCATGACAAGTAACACTAAGGCTTCATCCAACAAGCCAAAGGAGCAAGAAACTATGGGGGATGCTACTTATGCCTCCCAAAGGGGAAATGAGTATCACCACCTGATTTCAAACTGCCAAAACATAGTATATCAAATCCCTGACATGCCCTTATGCCTCCCCCAAGTACCCCTTATTCCTCACATTTCCTTATGCCTCTCCAACCTCTTATGACACCCCATAATGAGTAAAGAAATAGAAGCTATTTCTTTGTAAGGTGGAACCCAAATCCCAACTCCTCCACACTTATACCTACCCAAAACACTTGTGCCTCCCACAAAATGAACCCCATAGTCTTCTCCTACACCATACCTAGGCCATCTACCCAACATCCCACAAACATACCAAAACATTCACAAAATAAAAATTTCATAAGCGAAAGAGAAGCATTACAAGATCCAATCTCCTACCTCTCTATGATGGAGTTGTTCCAAGTTCCAAAACAGCAAGCTTTATCCCAATGCAAGCAATCCAAATCCGCCAAGCACAAGCATGCCACAATATTTAAAAAAAAAAATCCAAGCAAGAGCTCCAAAACAAAAAGAATCTGCCCCAAAAAGTTTCCAAAAGTGAAGCATCCAAAAATAAGGCAAGCAATTTGAATTTTATAGAAGAGGGAAAAGAAAAGGATGAGGTGGATCTATGTAGGATGCCACATCACACATCGTCAACCCCAACCCAGAAATCGACTTCATTCTCCAATGCATGATAAAAAAAAGGTGGGTAAATAATATGACAGCTTTACTTACATGTACTCAAATCCAATCCACACCCCAAAGGACTGAAATTAAACCATGTAATAAAAGTGCAATACAAACTTACAATTTGTCTTCACAAAAGCATTATAAAATTCTAAATTCAACTCTCCAACCATAGGTATGGTTGGTAAATAAATGTAAGAGGTATGGAACAAGTTTAACTTGTCCCACAAGCTTCCAAAATCAGCCCTCCAAGGAAAAATTCAAATTTCCAAGAAGGTGGAGTGTTTCACACTCAAAAGTTAACTTACACATCTCTTACAACACTTTAATTCAATACCAACAACTATATTAATTACTTTCTTATGACATATTTTAATTAATTAACTTAACAACATGATTACTCACAATATTACACATCATTTAATAAATAATGAAAGGGTCAATGCACCACAAAATAAACACATGTAAACATAAACAAAGGAACCAATAAATAAATACACATAATCCCTTTGTCATATTTAAAGGTGATCCCCCCATGGGAACCCCTAACAAAACAACCACATACAAACAATACAAGTATTCATGGTGACCTTGTTCAATTCATTTAGAATTCCAATGTGGTTGGTCTCCAATCCCCGATGTTTGTTGTGATATTTTAACCCACAAAACACAAATACCTCCTTTGGTCTCATGGCCATATAAAAACATCCAAAATAATATAATTAAAATTCCAAAAGCATCTATATATATGTATCACAACAATATCTAAGCAACCAACAAGATCATTTGCAATTTTACTCAAAGAATTATATCATCATCAAATAATTTCCATTTATAGGTCTATTCACAATATTCAAATATCACATGTCTTAAAAACATCCATAATATAACCATGTCAAATAGTATATCACATCAATATGCAAAATGTCTCTAATAATAATCATGCATCCTAACTGAATCAAGGTCAACAATAAGCCATGATCTAACATCTAACATCATACTATAATGAAGTCCATAATCATGCCCATAATATAATCGTAGTTTCATTATCGTATCAAAAGGTGTCAAAGGAAAGTGGGCACTACATTAATCGTATATACACATTTTTAATAATTATATGAATTATTAAAACACTAATTTTGATATTACATTTTGGTGAACCCTGTTATTTATTGTTAGTCACATCCTAGAACTTCATGACATACCCCTAGGGTTTCATATTTCTAGATTGGATTAGAATTATCATAGATCCTATTTGGTTCTTCTTAAAACCCTAATCTATGTTGAGATATTTTGTAATTTTCTAATGGAGTGTAGTAGTAATAGACCTTCTACTAATCCAGATTTTAATGACACTTATGATATGTTGGTTGGAAAATTGGTTGTTGGGAACAATCAACAATTCTAGAGGACAACAGTCCCTCCTCTTTAATGGGGAGGTTCCCTTATTCAAAATCCAAAACCCTAAGTATTTACAAATGTACAAACTAATTAATTTTGGTGACCAAGGGACCCGAATCATTATTTTCAATACGAAGATAATCTAAGGAAAGGCATGGAAGAATTAAAGCAGATGACTAGGGTAAGACAAGTTGGCTAGGAAACACAAATGAATTAACCAAATTATCATGGATAAAAAAATCCCCATGATTCTCCAAGATTACCAACTAAATGTAAAAGAGAGGAAAGAATAAGCAACACCTTCAAATAAAAAGATTGCATATCTATATTTTACTCATATATGCAAATAGAATTAAATAACATGTGTGTTAAAAAAATGAAAAACACAATATAACACATAAAATGCGGATTGAAAAAAAAATTAACACATTTTATTCGATGGATTAGAGAACAAAGTTTTAGATTTCGATAAAATAAACAACACGTTAATCAAATTGAAAGGAAGAAATGGAAAGAACTTGAATGGGGAAAAGAAGGTTTTCTTTTGATCGATCTAAATCTATTTTTACATCCAGATGTGTACCAAAATCCAACCCCTTTACAAATGAAAATGAGGCCTTATATAGGCTAGGGGAGGATGTAACTACCACACAACTAACTATTCTTAATTAAGTTTTAATCACTTAATTAATTAATTAGATGAGTTGGCTTTATTTTACAATTTTTCTCTCTAGAATAATAAAGCCAACTCCAAAATAGAACAATTACAAGGCTTTATGAGCTGTAAGAGGAAGGGGTAGTAGGAACAGCTGAAGTTGCCACCTTTAACTTGAGCACTTGAATTTTGAACGTTATTACGTAGTTGAAATCTCCATACTTTTGGGAACAATGGTGTTTTCTACAATATTCAACCAACTTCCAAGAACGTATTCCATCTCCTTGGCAGTTCCACCATTATGGACAAGTCCCTTTATTGCCTCTACAAAAACATTATGAAGTTCGAGAGAGTTCCTCCATCTTATCTTTGTTAACCAACTCTTCTTTGAATAACTTCTCTTTAATGTGTGAATTGAATTATGCCTTGATGTGATCAACTTGATTTCTCTTTGTTGAATTATATTTGAAGAGATAAAAATGAAGATCTTATAAATCACCGAAGTTCTCACTTTCAATATTTCACCATTCTAGACTCTATTTTGGAGCTCAATTACAGACCTCTTCAAGAACCTTAATCCTCCACTATGTATTGTAGGTCCGGGTCTTAGACATGTTGCTTTTGAATCATCAAAAATCTTATGAGAAAGGAGGAATTTCTCATCTTTTGAACTCATGATCTAAAGATCCTACCTATATTCTACCCAAATTTTGAGTTCGTTATCAATGTTGTTAACTCCTGAATTGATTTTTTCTTGGGTTGAGGAGATATTGTTATATACCCTATATGCTTCATCAAGGAATTGTAGAATGGATACTAAAATTCCTTCAATCGAATCCTCGATGCTTTACCAAATGTAGCATGCTTATGAATCTCTATAATGGCCTTGACATATATCCTAGAAGTGGCAACAGTGGGTGGAAGTGATGAGAGGGGAGTAGGATTGAGAGGGGTCTTGTCGATGAAAGGAAAGATTTTATAAAATTGGAAAAAAATTCACCGCTCCTCAAGTTGTTCTTGAGTTTTCTTTCCTTTCTCAACTATCTCAATGACCTTGGAGACAGTGAATTCTAGGCCAGCAAAGGTGTGATCATGTCTAAAATTTCTTTAATGAAATCCATCTTGAAGATGGATTTAGGAAAATTGGAAGGCCCTTTCTTTTCTACCTTTAGCCATGATTTGGGAATCATGGTTTTGTATTTATCTTGACCGAAGGGAAATAGTCTATGGGGTTCGGTCCTGGTTAAGATTTTTGAGTTTTCAAAGGTCAAGAATCCCAAGGCCACATTGATATGGTGGGAATCTAATTTAGCAATGATTTTTCCTTGGGGATATTTAATTAGTTTGTGGGTCAAAATTAGAAGAACAGGCTAGAGTACGTCGGTGAATTGCACCGAGGTGGGGAAGCCATCAACATAAGCTATTCCATTATTTTTAACACATTGGGAAATTATTGTGGGATTATCATAAGAGATTCAGCCCAAAATTCATTCAAATTTATGTGTCCGACGTCACTATCTCCTATGTAAAGAACAAAGGTTTCTAAAGATGAAATATGCTCATACCCCGCATATTGGAACTTCATGGTGGAAATATTGGGGAGAACTTAGAGAAAATAGAGGTTAAACAATGGATTTCAAGAGGTATTTAAATAAGGGGGATGGGAACATAAATAACTATCAAATTTGACAAAGGAAGGATAAAACCACTCATCTTTTGCATGAAAATAAAGGTGCCTTCAAAACGATCCTAAAGCACTTCAAATTTTTGAATTTGGTTGAAAAATGAAAAAGTTATGGATGAAAAATCACTTTGGCACGTGGGAGCAAAGAAATAGACAGGGCATAATGAACTCCATTTGCAAATGAGACAAATAAAACAATTATATGTCTATTTATATAAAAATTGGATCAAATGGCTCGATTTAGTGCTTAGGGACAAAGTGTTGCAGACATTACAGGGCTGCAGAACACTTTTTAACCCATCCGTTCTATAAATCGATTACGACACAGTTGGAGGAACTATGTTTAATGAGGATAGATCATGTATTCGATGCACACAAGGAACAATGGAATGAATTCCATTATTTTTGTAAACATCCGCAATAGCCGCAATAAGTGAGAGAAGAAGACATGCGGAAAAGACAAACCTACAAGGAATAAAGAGTAGAATGGAACTGTTCTGCAGTTCTCAAAAATACCAAAAATACAATACGGATGAAAGGGTTGCATTGTATAGAAAAATTTCTTCCTTAAGGTCAGCGAGAGATATAGGTATATCACACATAACTCGTTGGGATTGAGTAAGTTTGTAGGGCATAATTTGTAGACATTTAAGAAGATCCTCTTCCCTAGAATGGGTGGCATGTTGGGAGGAAAAACAACCATGATAATGATGGAAAAATGCTTGGAGGATGTCTGGTAAAGAAGTGTTCCAAAATTTCCCATGAAATTAGCTTTGATTTGTGTGGCGAATGTTTGGCTTGAAGCATAGAAAAAAAAACTCTTTGGAAACTCTATCTCCGATTTTGAGCCAATGCAAATGAGCAAAAACCAAAACACCCCTTACTTTGTAAACCTCCTCAACTATAAGTCTACATCTCCAATGGGAATCCTTTATCTATAGATTTTTATTGAAAAGAGAGGCATTAAGCTCTTGTGAGATTCGTTGAAACTCATGAAATGAAGCCTTATGTGCAACCTGTTGAAAGAGAGCACCTTATTTTCCATATATCTGGAGGAAGGTGTTAGTCATTTTGATGGCATCATTCTACAAATAAATACATGCTTTTTTACCAACAAGGAGAGGTAGTAAGTTCCAAATGCATTGAATGTGAGCCAAAATCCGAGCATGCTTCAAGTGCATAGTATTGAGATAAAATTGAGAATTGACTTTACATTTTAACAGGAGCAATCCATGTAACATCAAAGAAAATTTGGGAGTGATAAAAAATAAAAGCAATGTCAGATAACAACAACTCTTCCATGATTGGGGAAAGATAGAAGAAGTCTTGACTTGGCATTAGGGCACATTCAAGACTCTAGATAATTTTATCTTACCCCTACCAAAAGTTGGACCAGGTGAACTAGGAAGAGGAAGAGCTATCTTTAAATGGGATATTAGGATCAAATAATCTGATATTGTGCCTCAAATAGAACCGTGGCCTCCCACTCTCCCACACACTAGTGCATACGTAAGCAACTATCCTTGTCCTTTGTGAATTCAACCATATTAAAGTCACCACATAAAATCCAAAGAGCATTAGGTAAGGAGTCAACAAGCCATCTTCAAATAGAGATTTCTCGACAAAGATCGTAAGATGCATAAATATTAACAAGTGTGAGGATGTTCCCATCAAAATTAAATAAGTTCTCACACATTTCAATCCAAACAAAATCTACACTACGTCACACTACGAAAATCTCATAAATTTAAAAATTAAATAGAGTCTAAACCACTCGGTGGATGGGATCAAAGCCCCATGAAATCACATGTTGCACAAGTTAAGGGGAAATCAAGTTCTTGACCCCTCCACCTCCATGGTCGTGATTGGACGTGTGGAAAACATCATGTTGTTAGATAGTGCGAGAAACGGACTTGAATAAACATCTTGCAAGTTTTACTTCTTACGACAGAGAGAACACACATATGATGAAAATGGAGACAAATGTCCCTAACCAGATACCTCTCGGGTGGGATTCGTAAGGCCACATATGTTCCAAGAGTACACAATCATGTGAAAGACTCAAGGTACATAGATCCCTCATCATTAAGATTGAGAGGGAAGAAAACTATTTGTGATACGAACTCGACTTGGGCAATATCAACCACTAACCACGATCTGTGTTTTTCTTACATGAATTCAACATCCTCTGTTGGAGGAGGGCTACAGGAGTGACTAGGCGAGATTTTTAGGGAAAGGGATAGATGATTATCTTCCATGAATGGCACTTCTGTAACTAGAGGGGAAAAGAAGCCGATGAAATGGAATATTTCAAGGGAATGACAATCGAGGCAACCGGTGGAGAGCAGGATGGGGTAAGAGTGACCATGGGCACATGAGGAAAAACTTGTTTGACCGGGTGGTAGAAGAACCGACACCATTAGTGTTAGATTTCTGACAAGAGGAAGCTAAGCGTTTATCAAGGCCATGGGTGCCACCCCTTATATTGGTTATCGTGGTCCACCCATCTCAAGAGGCGGGGCTTTGAGCTCCGCTTGAGACTTTTCTTGTGACACATGGTGTGATTTGGCCATGAGAGGACATTCACAAATCATGTGGTCAAATGCTAGGCAGAGGAAGAAGGTATTAAGTAAGTTAATGTAAAGCACTCGTTGAGAAAATTGGTTTCCCCAACTTGTATTTCAATGGTGTCCTTCTGGGTATTTCGTTAAATCTACTTTAATGCAAACATGCTTTTGAGGGCGAGCGTTGAAAATTTTGGGTTGTTCTAAACAAATAAGTCGACCCAAGGGTTTGATCAAATGTTCAACAAATCCCCACAAGGGGAGAGGGAGCCCAAGAAATTCCACCCAAACTGGGATTTTAACCTTGCAGCTTGCTCAAAACCCGAAAATCCTGGTCCAATGAGAAAACACCACCAGTGTGTTTTGAATAAACTACGTGCCATGGTTGACAATAGCTTTGCAATGCTCGGCGTTGTTGAACCGAACATGAAAAATCTCTTGGTGAATTTTTGCACTCCCTCGAGCTTGACACCACAATGTTGCCAATGGTTATGAACCCATTGAAATTCAATAGGATTTCGGGGGAATATGCCAACAAGTACATAAAAGGGTGAATGATTCGAGCTAGTTATAAGCTTTATCGAATTCTAGTGAGTCAAACACAACATCGGGCAAAGGAGACTCGTGGTCATAACTACCTCATTGAAGATCTTCAAGACGAATTTTCTTGTTTTTTGGGAGCAAAGGGAACTAAGCGTTTTGTCTTGACCAAACTGCATCAAGAGATGAAGGCGGCGAGAAGGAAGCCATAAATATAGGCATAACACCGCCCAAAAAGGTGGAGTAAATGACCAAGTCGGCAAATTAACTATGCGAGTAAATCAAAATCATGCCTTGAAATTCTAAGAAAATAGTCGTATGACAGCAAGCAAAGAAAACAAGAAACATGGACCTAAACTCTAGGAGAGCCATCACATCATAATTCGATATTTGAAATGATGTATATAAAGCAAAAATAAACCCAAATAATACTAAAAGGAATGGCTCTGATTTAAAAATTTAGGACTGCTGGTTAATATTTGTCGGCCCAACTTATTTTCAAATTAAAGATAACCGTGTACGACATTCACATGTACTCTTTATTAAAATCATCTCACGTTATCCTCCGAAAGCAAATGGAAAGTGTTGATAATTATCTTTGGTGGCATTTGACTCACTCATTTCTTTCTACTATGATAAGTGCAATGTGTTACGACTCAAAGAAATCTACAAGCGCCCACTACCAATAATTAAATCAAGTCTTCGCCTCTATTCATTATTAAAAGCAAGGTGTGACAAATAATATCAATTCTTGTTGTTAAAAATAGATTGATATCTTAATTTATGCTCTTCGATTTACCGCGCTTAGACCGACTTAACGAATGGAGTACCTCCGTTTTGAAAAAACCCAGTGTAATCTTTAAGAAAACTTCAGCATTTATAAGCTAAAACATAGCTAGGCACCTGCAAGAACTAGTCAGAATTTACTCAATAATGGGTTTATGAAAAACGTTGACCGCGTTGGAGGCCATGTTTTAATCGTTGAGCAGGTCTTCGCCCTCCAACTTTCGATACATTTCCTTATTATTTTTAATGAAATGTCAATGAGGCGATTTCACACGCCGTTCTTAACGCCCTAATCTCCATATTTAGAAGAAGGAATCTATAAATTCAAGCGATTCGTGTAATCCTCTATCTCACAATAATACCAAGCTACATATTCCAGAATTCCTCTGCCTGTTCGTATCAAACACTCGGGTTTGAGTCTGTTATTTGGGTTATGGATCCCTCACACGGTTCAGAGGTGGAGATCCCGTCGTATTTCGTGTGCCCGATCTCGATGCAGCTGATGCAAGACCCTGTAACTGTTTGCACGGGTGTCACCTACGACAGAGAGAGCATTGAGAAATGGATTTACACCTTGGCCAACAACACCTGTCCCGCCACTATGCAACTCCTGCGCAACACCGACCTCACACCCAACCACACACTGCGTCGCCTTATCCAACACTGGTGCGTCGCCAATTCCTCTGTGGGCGTCCAGCGAATTTCCACGCCTCGGGCGCCTTTCGACACAAATCAGATCAATAAATTGGTACGGGAAATAGAGTCCGCACCCGCACCAACGTTTCGAGTGAAGGCGTTGAAGAAGCTGAGGTCTATAGCGAGTCAGAGCGAGACCAACAGACGGTGCATCGCTTCGTCCGACGCACCCGCTGCACTGATGTCCGTTATTGAAAGCAATTACGCGGAAGCCGATGAAGACGGTTGCTACCATGATGTTTTGGTTGCCTGCGAGGAAGCCCTGGGTGTTCTCCATTGTCTTCCGTTGCCCGACGAGACGATCAACGCAATCGCTACCGGAAACTTCCTGGCGTCCCTCTCCTCGATTTTAAAGAGAGGCACCTCCAATGCTCGGCTTCATTCGGCCATGCTATTACATACCGTGTCCAAGAAAGCCCTTGAGAGTTTTGTTATGAACGCTAACGATGATTTAATCGAAGGACTTCTGGAGCTATTGGCGGAGGAGGTGTGCCACCAGTCTACGCTGGCCGCGCTGGAAGTATTAACAGCAATGACCTCCAACAGCACGCGCATCAAAATCAAATCCATTGAGACAGGAGCCATTCCCGTTTTGATCGAATCGCTTCCCGACCAGACGTCGGAGAGAAGAAACACCTGCGAGAGGATGTTATGTCTTCTAGATGTGTTGTGTGGATGTGCAGAAGGAAGGGCTGCCATTGCCGACCACGCCATGGGCATCCCTGCAGTCTCCAAGAAAATATCTAGTGTCTCACACTTGGCTACGGAGAAAGCGGTTGGGATCCTTTGGTTGCTTTGCAGGTACTCGGCGTCTGATCGAGTAAGGAATGAAATGTTGGAGGTGGGTGCTGTGGCGAAGTTGTGCATTCTGATGCAAACGGAATGCGCGGTGAAGACAAAGAGCAAAGCAAAAGAGATTGTGATGGTGCACGTTAAGAGTTGGGGGAGCTCCGTCTGTCTTCCCTCCGTAATTAATCCCCGATCTCATTAATGGTACGACACTGTAAATTATTTGTATGTCTTCATTTCCACCTTCTTATTTGAAGGGGCCAAGTCATATAAAATTTTGCGGTGATTGTGCATCTTGATCACGCACCGCTCTGAGGTGGGCGTTAGAGGAAAGGCCGCTTCTTTGTTTCAGACATGCCATGATCACCCATCCACCAGCCAAACAAATGTAAATAGAAAAGCATTGGGCTGATGTATAATATATTGCCTGGAACTTCGATCCTATTTTCGGGTTTATTGATTAGCTAATTACAAAATCATATAGTTTATTGATTAGCGAATAACATGAGCCGATTTGTCACTTGTGTTTTGTAGACCCTGAAAGTGAAGAGTATTTAATATTCAAGTGTCCCATCTACGATGAAATTTGTGGAAGATATTATTGTCTTTTCAGAGATTCCAATGGTTCCGTAAGGAGTCTCATTTGATATGAAGATCATAAATGCTTAGCTTTATTTATTCCCGAAATACTTCAAATTTGGGAAAGAACACTAAAATTGCTTAGCTTTATTTTTCTCGTCCCATAGACCATTCTTGGCCTTCGCTAAACATTAATATCTAAATTAAATTAAAATTAAACTAGATGCCTTGCTTTAGAATTTTAATCTTTATTTAGAAGTACACATAGAAAATTACCAAAATCAATGGTTTGTTAATTACTCTCTTTTAGCTTATGTTTGGGAATGAAACTCGTCTAACGTTGGAATGAAACACATAAAGCTTGAAAGAGAGAAACGCATACATGCATTTCATCTCCATCCTAACATTTTCTACAACTTCGAATTTACATTCAGCAAGTGAAAGTAAATCTAAATTCAAATTTGCAACCCACAAATAAATTTATTTTGATCGGTAAGCTGGGTCTACAACCCTGGAAGAAATATTGTAAGATAACACTTGAGAATAGTGGTAGCAATGACATCATTTTTATTTTATTTTTACATTTTTGTTTTACGAAGAAAAAAGTAAAAGAAAAACTCTTTATTTTTCTATTTGTAAATTGTAAATTAGCACCGAAGTGTAGCTAGTCGTAGCGTAGGTGTTTCCATAGAGGAAGACTCGATGGAAACCGTCGTCTTTATCATGCTTGCGTTGCTTTATTTGAAGTAATTTACAGATGACCGTGATATATATGTGGGTTGATCTCGATCTCGATCGCAGCTGGACAGCCCCATGCTACTTCTTTGCCCATTCTTCACATTTTAGACCATTGATGAACTTGCTCCATTCATTATAGTGATCCACGCAACTATTTTCTTGTTCACCCTTTTACCTCATGTTATCTTCAAACCCAGCTTCCATTCTTATTAATAGTTATTAGCCTCTGCTATTTATTTATAATCTCAATCAATTTTGGAAATATCACTTTTTCTCGTCCGAGATGATCCAGATTCGGATTCCACCCCGCTTTAAAATATGATTGAAATTAAAAACAAAGAAGTTTGGGTGAAAAATTGTATCAAATCTTTTGATTAGATGTTTCCCCTCACTTTCCCGAATCAATATCGATGATCCGAGAAGCAAACACTAAAGATAACGTAACATACTTAAGAAGAAATAACAAATTACAGCTCTTTAAAATTTTCAAAGTTGTAAATTAAATTTTAAAAATTAATTTTAATCCCAAATATTAATTCTAAAATTTACTTTTATTTTTAATGTTAACAATTTTAATTTTGCATTAAAATTTTAATGTAGTATAATGGGAACAAGACATTTATTTTTTTTTATGACTAAGGGGTAGTGATATCATTTAATCCTTAACATTTTATCTTGGGGGACCTATCAACTTGGTAACTTAAAGGCACAAAGTTGTGAGGTGAGCCCATGACACTAATCCTTGTGTAGTAACATCGATGCTCTAACCATCCAGATTGCAATTTAATTGGAAGTAAACTCATGGCCTACTACTCACTAGCACAACAACATACCATTCGGCCAACCCCATGGGTAAAATGGAAACAATATTATAAAGTTTAAATAATATCTATTTTTTTATTTATTGGGATCCGCTAGGATTACATACAATGTTGGCATCTCAATCTATGCTATGAAATCAAGTTAATCTATATTTTATACTAGGGACTAAATTGTTGATGTGGTTAAGGAAATCTTATAAGTAGTTTTTCTCGTATTGCCATAAAGTATAAGTGGCATCAACATATCTCTTCCACGAGTTTGGTATAATTTGTTGACGTCGATTACAAAATCTTCATGTTGTTTTTCCCATCTTTCCATCAAACATTAGTGATAGTCAACATATCTCTTCCAACATTTTTGTTTAATATTTTTGTCCCGTTTAGGAAAACTTGTAAGTTGCCCATGATGCCAACAAATTAGTGTCGCTTATTATATCTCTAAGACCATTATGGTTTAAATTGTTTATGTGGTGTAAGAAATCTTATAGGGATTTGAAGTAATTTAAATTAGTATGAATGTATTTATTTCCTTGTTTTAAGTTTATTTTTCAATTTGATTAAGTTTTTTTCAATCATTAGAAATATAATTAATACGAATTTATATTTTTAAATTAATTTAATATTTAATTATTTAGCTCTTTGTAAAATACAATTTTCATTATTATTATTGTAATTTTATTTTATCATCCATTACATTATTATATTAATTCAAGGATTAAAACATGGTGGTTATGATACAGGGTGATCATTTGTAAGAAAATAATGTCCAATTTTTACATTGGAAAATTTCATTTTTATAAAATTTAGAAAAACATAATATTATCTTTATTTTTGTTTTGCATTTTTGTTAGTGTAAAACAATACTTATGTAAATTCTTGGGTTGATAAATATATGTACACATTATTTTCCTTTTGAATCTTTGAGCAATATCGAGATTCATGTAAATATTACACTAGCAATTTTGTTTTTTTTTCTGCAACAACTAGAGAATTTTTTTAATTGGTGTGTCGGGAGTTAATGTCTCATGTATCCTAATGTATGAGACCAATATTATATTATTAATATTTAAAATTATCGAATTTGTGATGAAGCTTACAATATGTGTTGCAATTTAATAAATATTCTTAATATAACATTTTTTCTATTTTTTTACATTTTTTTATGAATAAGATCTTATATTATATTAACAATTTTTTTGTTATATTAATTAACAACTTATGTTAATAATAAAATAATAATAAATTACTGAAACGTAAACTATCACATCCCATTTTCACGAATACCTTGTTTTAGACTTGTAATGTATAGTTTTACCACATGATTATGACAATATATTTTTTTGTTAGATATACAAACATTTACATGTTATGTGATGGGTTTAAAATATTCTTAAATATAAATTTTCTTACAAACAAGTCACAAGCTTGACACTTAATTATTAATAGGTTTTAGCCCCTTTTGACTCGATTTTTTCATCCTTATCATATGTCCTAGCTAATTAGGTCTTCTAATTTTTTTCATTCTTGTAGGTGTTGAAAACTAGAGTGATTGATGATAAGAGACACAGAGCTCCAAGTTTAGGTTATGGTCCACCATCACTCATGTGCTAAAAAAACCGCTTTAAAATATAATTTAAAATTGAAATATTATAAATATGTAGTTGCTTTAAGAGTTTATAACATTATTTGATTTATTATTAACATTTTACTAAACTAAGATGATTATGGTTAAAATTAAAATTTAAGACTACGAAGAAATTTAAAAGATGCAGACCCCTAAAGGTAGAAGTTGAAGTATGAATAAGAATGAGCATGAGGAGAATACATGGCAATGGCCCTTAACCTATATAAGATTATAGGATTCCACACTTGGTTGATCCACATAACATCATATCTATTTAGATTAATTCAATGCCTACCTATCTTGATGGATTCTCTCATCTTACACTTATGAAAGTGATTCTCTATAACTATAACCTCAATTGTCTCAATGTTTGAAATGTCCTCTAAATGGGACACTTCAACCCTTTAATGGATTCTAGGTAATTCCACACTCATGCTTAAATTAATTAAAGATACACGTAATTTAGTACAACAGATCGGGACCTTCAAAGTGTTGAAAAGTGACTCAAGATATCATGAGAACCAACTCAAATTTAGCAATTAATTTGATGATTTCTTATTCCAAAGTAGTACGAATATAATAAAGCAAGCCCTATAAATGAATCCCAAACTGATGTAGATTATTTCCTAATAATGGTGACTAATTTGATGATGAAAACTCAAATAAAACAATACCTAGATGTATCTATCTTTGCCATATCAACTCAGAATTTTAGTGATTTATTATAGAGAACAAATCTGAATTGTAAGCACATATATAAACCGTATCGCACCTTAAATCTGCAAACTCAAAGCATTGAAAAAGGTACCTTAGGCAGCGCCAAAAATACTGAATGTAGGTTATTTAAAGTTCTGAGGTACTGATAAACAGAGGACAGTAGCATGCGGCCTCAAATATTACATATGCAATACCAGTCAGCCTCCCTATATGTCGCTCCACATACAAAAATGTCATGACACAATTTCTGCATGATTCTTCACCCTTTATTGCCCAAAACCCAATATCAACAACTGGAAAATACTGAAATTCCCTTGTAAGCACAATAAGATTCCCTATGTGAAAATCTCTCTCTTTCTCTCAAAGGGTTTTCGTCCTCTAGAGTTTTTCAACAAGCACAAAGCTTAGACAAAATTCAGAGTTTGATAAAATGAGTAAGTGATATTCCTCTTCAATTCGAACTCATCCTTATATAGGAGAAATGGCCCCAAAGTAACCTCCCTAATCACCAATCACAATCAATGATTATATCTAAACATAAGTCCCACTTTTATTGCCTAGGCTAGTCGCATTTTCCTCATAGGGAGGATAAAATTTAGAAATGGGCCTTATACATCCAAAAGGGTCAATATTCATTCCCTAGGTAAGTCGCCATACTTCCTAGGAATGATACAAACATAGCATTAGACCCCTTAAGCATTTTTTTCTAGATATTACAACTTAATTTATAAGTGCATACTTAATTTAAGCCAAATAAATTAATATAAGTGCTTTAATAATTTTATTTATTTTTATAGGCACTTTATACTAATTTATTATGACTTAAGTCACCCTTATATTTTTCCTTTGGCCGTCGGGTCAACAAAATGGGCCAAAGGTCTTCGATTTGGAAAAGGGGACATTACAGTCCTCCCTTCCCGAGATTGCTTGCCCCCAAGCAATCATAAACTGCAACTCTGCATTCTACCCGTTCCAGGATCCCAGACCAGCCGAAGTTTTTTTAATAGCTTCATGTGCACTATACAATGTTGCTCAAACACTGCAAAAAAAAACTTATGCAACTTACTTGTCATTAGTGAAACCAGCGTCCTCATGTATGCTTCAAACTTGCCACACTCTTCATCACCTCCTTGCTGGTCCGTGCTGATATGCAGTGAAAAATCTGCGTAGATGTCCTCACGAGATGGTTCCTGGTCCCAAACTATCATAGACTTAGCTGCCATTTGATGGGGCAATGTGTACTTGAGTGCTCTCAATGTGACTTGTTTCCCTTTGTGTTGGAAACTCAACTCCATAGCTTCCACATCTTGGGTGACTCTTCCCAACGAATGAAGCCATTGCATGCCAAGCACAACATTGTTATCTTTCAAATCCATGACATAGAAATCATCACAAAGTGTATACTCACCAAATAAAATGCTAACTTGGTTGACCTTCTTCTTGCATGGAAGAGTGAGACCTCCTGCTATAGTCACATCAAAGCCTTCAAAGTTATCACATTGTAAACCTTTTTGGTCTACCAAACCTGCATCTAGGAAGTTGTGTGTAGATCCACTATCCAGTAGTGCCATGATCCTACACCCGAACATTGTGCCTTCAAACATGAATGGATTATACTTGGGTGCTCCCGAAAGATAGGTGAGTCTACCCTCATTTGCAATGCCCGGTGTTGGCTGCTCCTGTTCATCCTCAGACTCTTCATCCTCAACCTTTATGAGATGGATTTTTCCTTTCCCAAGACACCTATGCCCTGGCTCCCATGGATCATTGCAATGAAAGCATAAATTTTTCCGGCGAAGCTCACTCTTTGAAACAGTCTCCCTCTTGGGTGTAAACTCAACCTTCGAAGAAGTGGGCTGCTCTTGTTGTTCTGATTTTTCCTCCTTGACATTCTTCCTTTGGGGCTGCATTGGAGTAGTGTCCAAGTCCAAGGCTGTTCGAATAGCCTCATGCAAAGTTGTAGGCTTAAGAGCCTTGACCAATCCTCTCAGCCTGTCATGAAGTCCTTCAATGAACAACATCACCACTCGCCTCTCAGGCATCTCTGGCACCATCACTGCTATACGCTGAAATTCGTTGATGTATGCATCAACATGTCCACTCTGTCGAAGTTGTGCCAAGTCCCTATAGTAAAGCTCTACATCCTTGCGATCAAATCTCGCAATCAGCTTCTCACTAAATTCCTTGTATGATTGCAGAAGATCATGTCTCTAAGTGATAAGCCCATGGTGCCACCAATCATACGCTACTCCCTCAAGGTGCAACGTGGAAAATTGGATAGCCTCCTACTCCTGCATAGGCTTGAGAGTGAGATATGTGTCGAGCTTGTGAATCCATGCTCTAGCACTAATCTTTCCACTACCATCAAATGTGGAAAGGGTCACCTTGTTGGTGGCCTGCTTCAACTCCCTGTTCTGCTGTTCTCTTGGCCTCTGTACCTGTCTAGCTCTCAAGCTTTCCCTCCTTTGAGCACAATACTGATGAAGGGGAAAGGCATTACGTACCTCCTATGGTAGAGCTCTCCACTCATCATGTGCTGCCATCACAGTATCTTGAAAGGCTATGTCTTCAAGTGGCTCTTCAACCAATGGTGGCTCCTCCCTCTGTAGGAATCTAGGCTGCATAGGTCGATCCGCAGTCCTCGTGGGTCTCCTTTCCTCTGTATATCTCCGATCACGTGGAGGGGAACCTCTCACGCTACCCACTTCAGTAGGTACCCTGCTGTGCCTTCTGTGGCTGCTGGCTATGGATGCAGATCTTTCCCTTCTATCATGTCGATTTCTCGTCCTATCCATAATCAAATTCTCCATCAGTTGTCTCATGGTCTGCATCATTTCCTGATGGGAATCGATCATACCACTGAAAAGAGCATCTGGATCAGGTCGCTCTCGTCGTGGAGGAGTGTGTGAATCCTCCCTTCTGTCCATGATCTCGAACCACTTTCAGTATTCAGATCTGTTTGAATACGAGCTTGACTCCTTGTATAATATCGGTGTGGCCCAACTTCTGTAGGCTGCATAAAAAAAACCAAAACAAACCCTCCAGGTGGGAGGATTGACGCTCTGATACCACTGAAATGTCCCCTAAATGGGACACTTCGACCCTTTAATGGATTCTAGGTAATTCCACACTCATGCTCAAATTAATAAAAGATACACAGACTTTAGTACAGCAGATCAGAACCTTCAGTGTTGAAAAGTGACTCAAGATATCATGAGAACCAACTCAGCTAGCAATTAATTTGATGATTTCTTATTCCAAAGTAGTAAGAATATAATAGCAAGCCCTATGAATGAATCCCAAACTGATGTAGATTATTTCCTAATAATGGCGACTAAGTTTGATGATGAAAACTCAAATAAAACAATACCCAGCCATATCTATCCTTGCCATATCAACTCAGAATTTTAGTGGTTTATTATAGAGAACAAATCTGAATTGTGAGCACATATATAAATTGTAATTGCACCCAAAAATCTGCAAACTTAAAGCATTGAAAAAGGTACCTTAGACAGCGCCAAAAATACTGAATGTAGGTTATTTAAAGTTCTGAGGTACTGATAAACAGAGGACAGTAGCATGCAGCCTCAAATATTACATATGCAATACCAGTCAGCCTCCCTATATGTCGCTCCACATACAGAAAATGTCATGACACAGCTGCAATAATTCTTCAGTCCCTTTATAGCCCAAAAGCTCAATATCAACAACTGGAAAATACTGAAATTCCCTTGTAAGCACAATAAGATTCCCTGTGTGAAAATCTCTCTTTCTCTCAGAGGGTTTTCGTCCTCTAGAGTTTTTCAACAAGCACAAAGCTTAGACAAAATTCAGAGTTTGATAAAATGAGTAAGTGATATTCCTCTTCAAGTCGACCTCTCCCTTATATAGGAGAAATGGCCCCAAAGTAACCTCCCCAATCACCAATCACAATCAGTGATTATATCTAAACATAAGTCCCATTTTTAATGCCTAGGCTGGTCGCATTTTCCTCATAGGGAGGATAAAATTTAGAAATGGGCCTTATACATCCAAAAGGGCCAATATTCATTCCCTAGGTAAGTCGCCATACTTCCTAGGAATGATACAAACATAGCATTAGACCCCTTATGCATTTTTTCTTGATATTACAACTTAATTTATAAGTGCATACTTAATTTAAGCCAAATAAATTAATATAAGTGCTTTAATAATTTTATTTATTTTTTATAGGCACTTTATACTAATTTATTATGACTTAAGTCACCCTTATATTTTTCCTTTGGCCGTCGGGTCAACAAAATGGGCCAAAGGTCTTCGATTTGGAAAAGGGGACATTACAATGTTTATTGAATGTTTCCTTTTACAAGAGTATTTTTCTAGAACCGACGTATGTTTCTTTCCAAGATGGATGTTTATGTCATGTTCTTTTATCATAGCATATCTAGACATCCCAGTGAATGTTGTAAATCCCATTCTTTAGAAGAGTGTCCACTATATCTATAACAAGTTTTTCAAAATTCATTAGCTTGTTCTTAGGAAAAAGTGGATTTGATATTATGGTGCGTCAAGATTTTATCAATCCTATTAGAAACGCCTTTGATTCAAGGTAAGAATGCAAGATGGTTGGCATAGGGAGAAATTTTTTGTTGATTACCAAGATAATCTTTATCTTCTTTCATGGATCTTTAAATTTGTTTCCCATTACAACCATTCCACGTAAAGACATTATTCAAACAATGAACATAACTTACCAATGTGTCAACATTTACCGTCGTGGACTAATATGAAAACACACACAAAATTACACAACCCTCCAATTTTGTATTGATCATGGAATAATATGTTGACATATCGACAAGTTATGGTTTTACTTTTCAAATGCTCAATCTCTTTATCAAATTTTTCATTCTCACAAATCTTATGTGTTCTAATATAGTTTTAAGCACCCCGCTTTTTGAGTTGGATGATGATCAAAAAAGCATGGAGATAAAGGTCAGTATGGGTGTTTTTGTTATAGAATTTACAAGGAGGGATCCACCATCCGTATGAGAAATAAGGACACCCACAAAATGTCTTCTTACCTCTTCTACAACATTCATAGTGAACTTTATGGTAGGGAAAAAAATTGTTATGTGTTCCAAAAAATCATACGGAGTTCTTTTTCCCATGTTTCCAACAAATATTAGTGCCATCAACATATCTCTTCCACCATTTTTATTTAAATTGTTGGTGTAGTTTAGAAAATATTGTAGGGATTTCAATTAACTTAAATTTGTTAAAATGTATTTTTTTAAATGATTTTTAATAATTAATAAGTTCTTTCCAATCATTAGAAATACGATTACTATGAACATATATTTTCACAATTTATTTTTATTTAATTATTAAACACACGCACGCACGCACGCACGCACGCGCGCATGCACGCACACACGCACGCACGCACGCACGCACGCACGCACGCACACACACACACACACACACACACACGCGCACACACACACGTACACGTATGACATGACATGTGTATGTATGTATGTATGTATGTATGTATGTATGTATGTATGTATGTATGTATGTATGTATGTATACATACATACATACATCTAACATATGTTTGTATGACATATGTATGTATGTATACATAGATATGTCATACATGTGAGTGTGTGTATAATTTTATTTACTATTGGTAGATGGATTTGAAGGGGACCATACCTTAATACAATGGAAGGGTCAAACCCAGGATATTACAAGAAAGAGAAGAAGAAAAGGGGTCAAGGAGCCTAGATAAGCAATGAAGGTCCAAGAAAAAGGCATCCAAACCGCTAATCAAACAAACAAGGATAGTCGATCAAGCCCAGCACCAACCCACAATCAACCAAAAACCCAAACTTAGCATAGCAATAGCATGTTCCTAGCCCAGATAAAACAATAAAAATGTAGAACTAGACAAGACTCAAACCTTTTCCGAAATGATGGTGGTTTTTGGTAGGTGAGTCCTTTCTTGCATATATCTACCATTGTCCATTCCTCATTACCTTCTTCCAAGAGGATTGGAAGAACGAATTTAATCTTCTTGATAGGAGTGTGACCCTCAATGAGGGGCAAGGCACAATCCTTCGTAGAGACAACAAAGACATTTTGGGATGAAGAACCCATCACATTCCTAGCAAAGGTGAGAGGATTATAGTTACTCAGTAACTCCTTCTCTAGAGGGTCCGACATCCATCCTTGTAATATTTCATTTAGGGGCTGAATGATTCCTTGACCGGGTCAGATTGGGGCTTGATTTTAAGATGTTTTGCAAGTGAATCCCTCCACCATGTTAGTCTTTCCTTGCATCCGGAATATTCACAATCCTCCGAAAGATGCCCTGTTTGAAAACACCTACAAAGATATGAAGGTTAGGCCTCGTAGACCAACCTTGTAATAAACTTTTTATATCATGATTTCATTTTATCATTGAATGTACGATTATATTAATTTGTAATAAACTTAAATTTGTTAAAATGTATCTATTTAAATTATTTTTTAATAATTAATAAGTTCTTTCCAATCATTAGAAATATGATTACTATGAACATATATTTTTCACAATTTATTTTATATTTAATTATTAAGCACATGTATGCATGTATGTATGTATGTATAATTATTTAGCACCTTGTAATAAACGTTTTTACATCATGATTTATTTTTATCATTGAATGTATGACTATATTAATCCAAATATTAAAACAAGATGGTTATAATAAAAGGGGTGATTGGTAAGATGGTACTATCCAAGTGTTACTTAGGATAAATACGTATAATTTTATTAATCCTCTATTTTGCGTTTTTGTTTGTCTTAGTGAGGTGTGTGTGTGGGTGTGTGTGTATAAAAAAAAATTACGTAAGTACTCGAGGGTTGATGAATATATGCACACATGGTAAAAAAATTGTATCATTGAGCAATGTTGAAGATTCAATTTTGTAAATATTAGTTTGGTTTTTTTGTATTTATTTTGCAACTACCATATTTGTTTGAGTGGTTGTGTGTTAGAAGGTAATGTGCCATGGATTCCAATGTGTGTGTCAATATTATATTAATAATATTCAAAGTTACTAAATTTTCTGTTAATCTTACAATATGTGTCGACATTTAGTAAATATTATTAATATAACATGTTTTTTTTTTTGTTTTGAAGTATTTTATATTTTCATTATGTTAACATTGTTTTTTGGTTTTATTAATTAATCATTTTATGTTATTAATAAAGTAATAATACAATTAAAGTAATTTTTCACACCCCATTTTCAAGCATACTTTGTTTTAAACCTTTTAGATTTAATAAGCGGCCTCTTTTATATGATTATGACAATATATTATAATTTTATTAGAGATTGAAACTTTAATATGTTATGTTATGAATTTAAAATAGTTATCAATGTATGCTTACATTTGGATCACCCTACAAGATGTGTTAGATGACATATTATCAAATATCAAACCAACGTAACTAAATAAAATGGGCTTAAATTGATGGGAATAAAATTTTCCACAATCTTCCGAATAATTATTTAAGGGTTAATGTTGTTTTAGAATGTCAAAATTGTGGGCGTTACATTAACATCTCAACAAACAAACCAACTCTTTAGACAAATAGGTAAGCTCTTGCAACCACCTCACGGTTGAGTAGCACACCAAGATCTTTTCAACAAAGCAAAGCTTCATGTGGTCGCAACCACATTACACCTCTTGTAGTGTGCCCACTTCCCTTTGACACCTTTTGATTTTTTTCGATACTTTCAACTACACTTACAGATATATTATAGCTTTTGAGTTAGCATGTTAGTAGATATCGAGATATTGAATTGTTATTGATTTGATTCGTACATAGATGCATATAGACCATTAGAGACATTTGATGTTGATATTGGTATACTATTGTGAGGGTTATTTATCCGTATTTCGACATGTGATATATTATTCATATTGAGTAGACCTTTGATAATTGTATTAATGTGGTGATCGCTTTGACATGTATGAAATGTGGAATAGAAATATGCTAGAAATTGTAAGTGATATCATATTTTCAAAGATGATATTAAATTGTATATAGTTGATTTTATATTCATATCGCATATTTTGGCATGCATGTTTTAATGCGCCACAAGGCCGAAGAAGGTATTCTCTGTTTTTAGGTATATTACATTCACCACAACATCAAGGGATTGATACTAACCACATCGAAATTCGAGAAGAATTCAACTAGGGTCACCATGGCAACATGTAATTGTGTGTGTGTGTTAGAATAATTTGGTTAGTGGAAAATTATGACCTAGGGGTCATGTGTTGTTTTGTTTTAATTTTCATTTTTATAATGTTAGTATGTGTTTTCTTTTAGTAATAAAATTCTACATGTTTTATTATTTAGATTTTTGTACATATATGTTTACTCCTTTATTATTCATGGGTTGTAGTGTCTTAATTGAGCTAATTTAAATTTGCCCTAAACTAATTAAAGATGTGACCAAAAATGAGTTCAGTTATTAGACTTGATTTACTCTTGGATTTTTGTTGAGTGTTGTTTGCTTCGAGTCTTGAGTGTAGCACACTCTACCCTTCATGGGAAACTCGAATTTGGCCTTAGACGCCAAATTTGAAGCTTGTGGGAAAAGTCAAACTTGTCCCACACCTCTTAAATGTTTATGCCAACCCTACCTATGGGTTGGGGGAGTCAAATTTAGGCCCTACTAGGTTTTTTGGGAAGTTAAAAAGGTGAAATGTTAATTTCACTTTCTTTCAAATATTTAATTTTATCCTTAAGGGGAGTGGGCTTACATGGAGTGTGTAAGGTTCTTGTCATTCCTTCAACCACTTATTAATAGTGCATTGGAATATGAGGTTGACCAAGGTGATGTGGAGTGGGGAGGAAATGATGTGGCATCCTACTTTGAGCCACATCATCCTCTCTCTCCTTTCTCTATTTATTGAAATCATTTTTGCTTGTTTGGGGTTACATGATCATTTTAGTCTCTTGCATTTTTGCAGAGTGAGAGGATTTTGAGAGAGTT